>MNCI01010878.1:349866-357366 GCA_015680685.1 Gnetum montanum
CAGGGAGGGCACTCTTCGACAGAATGCTCTCAACCAGGGTGTTATAGGGAGAACGCTCCCAGCGAGGGCCCTCTCAAGGAGAAAGCTCTTCAGAAGGCCACTCTAACGGAGGGCACTCTCAACGAGAACGCTCTCGGGGAGGGCGCCCCTAGTGAGACTGATCTCAGGGAGAACACTCTCACGTGCACAACGCAAGGTGCTCTAGAGGAGATCGCTCTGAGGGCGAGACCTCTCAAGGAGAATGCTCTTGGGAAGGGTGATCTCACGTAGAACACTCTTAAAGAGAATGCTCTCAAGGAGGGTGTTCTAATTGAGGTAGCTCTCCAAGATAATAATCCCAACAAGGGTGCTCTCCAAGAGAACACTCTTGCGTGCGTAACGCAAAGTCCTCCCTTTGATGGAGACCGCTCTCCAAGAGGGAGCTCTCAACAAGGGTGCTCCAGGAACAACCCTCCAGGGCAACCAACCCCATGGAACATGCCCGCAATGCTGCAAGCCTTTCATCTCAAATCGTAAACAAGGACACCATCTTCTTCGGGGCTCGTGGGTCACCGACATGAACAACGAGGCTGTGATATCGTGGCCAGGGCAAGGCTTCCCTGGGGGGAGAAACCCATGTATCGCTCTATATCACTCCGACCGCTCGTCAACTCTACCTCCCCCTATATATGTTGATTGGGCCGATTTCAGCCATACCATCCTGCACCCTTCTAAATTTGGTCACAACGTAGCACTTGAAGGAGAGTGCTCTCCCTGAGAGCGCTCTCGGAAGGGCTGCTCTAAGCGAGGGCGCTCTCACCTAGAACGTTCTTAAGGAGACCGTTCCCGACGACGCCGTCCTGAACGAGACTGCTCTTAGGAAGGGCACTCTTATTAACGGTGCTCTTAACGAGGACGCTCTCAAGGAGAACACTCAAACGAGAGCGCATGGTGCTCTCATGAAAAACAGTCTCACGGATGCCACTCTAACAGAGGCCGATCTCAAGGAGAACGCTTTCACGGAGAGAACTCTTCGATAGAACTCTCTCAACGAGGGCGCTCCACGGAGAACGCTGATGACGAGGACCCTCCCTAGGAGAATATGCTCTTCGAAAGGCCGCTCTCAAGGAGAATGCTCTCGGGGAGGGCGATCTCATGTAGAACACTCTAAAGGATGGCATCCCTAATAAGACCGATCTCAAGGATGACATTCTAATACAAAGGTAGCTCAACAAAGGCGCTCTCAAGGAGAACACTCTCATGTGCATAACGCAAAGTGCTCTCAGGGAGAACGCTCAAAGGGAGACCACTCTCCAGGAGGTCACCCTCCAAGACGAACCTCTCCATGAGAGCGCCCTCCTAGAGAACAATATAACGTAGTGCAACACGCTCTCGAGAAAGATGCTCTCAAGGAGATCGCTCTTCGAGATGCCACTCTTACGTAGAAAGCTCTCCATGAGAACGCTCTGAAGGAGTGCACTCTCGGGGAGGTCGATCTCATGAAGAATGTTCTTAAGAAAGATGCTCTTGAGCAGGGTCCCCTCTGGGAGGCCAATCTCAAGGAGGGAATTCTCAGGAAGGGCACTCTTACGAAGGGCGTTCTCCAAAAGAACGTGCTCAATGAGGGAGCTCTCAAGGTGAATGCTCTCACATGCATAACGCAAGGTGCTCTCATGGACAACGCTTTCATTGATTCCGCTCTCAAGGAGAACGCTCCTGCAAAGGCCGCTCTACTGGAGGCCGACCTCAAGGAGGGCGCTCTTCAACAAAACATTCTCGATGATGGTGCTCCGCGGAGAACGCTCAAATGGAAGGCCACTTTAGCAGGGCGCTGTCCAGGAGAACGCTCTCACTCTCAGGGAAGGCGATCTAACGTACAATGCTCTCAAGGAGGATGCTGTCAAGGAGGGCGTCTTTCTGGGAGGGCATCCTTCAAGAGCGAGCTCTCAACGAGGGCACTCTCCAGGAGAACACTCTCACGCGACTAACGCTAAGTGCTCTCGGGGAGGGTGCTCTCAAGGAGAACACTATCCGAAAAGCGACTCTATTGGAGCGCGCTCCTGGAGAGGCCGCTACCACTGAGAATGTTCTTAAGGAGGACGCCTCTCCAGAAGGGCGTCCTCAATGATACCATTCTCAGGGAGGGCACTCTCTGATCCAGGCATTCTCAACGACGACACTCTCAAGGTGAACACTGTCACGTGCATAACGCAAGGTGATCCCATGGACAACGCCATCATGGAGGAAGCTCTTAAGGAGAATGCTTTCACAGAGACCGCTCTTAGGAAGAACGATCTCAACAAAGGCGATCTAAATGAGGGCACCCTTCGACAGAACGATCTTGAGGAGGGCACTCTATGAAGAACGATCCGGGAGAGGGCACCCTCAAAGAGAACACTTGTCAGATGGTCGCTCTATCAGAGGGCGCTCTGAAGAAGAATGCTCTCAAGGAGGGCGTCCTCAACCAGACCGATCTCAATGAGGGCGCTGTAATGGAGGACGCTCTCCAAGAGAATGCTCCCAACAACAGCGCTCTCGGGGCGAACACTATCATGTGCATAACACAAGGTGATCTTAGGTCGAACGCTCTGAGGGTGCTTCCACTAACGAAGACTGTTCTCTAAGAGGGAACCTTCTGAGAAAGAGCTCTCAACGAGGGCGCTCTCAAGAAGAATGCTCTCACAGGCATAGCACAAGATAATCAGAGAACGCGTCCTCAGGAAGAATGTTCTCACAGAGGCCGCACTCAGGGAAAACGCTCTCGTGAAGGGTGCACTCTAAACGAAGGCACTCTTCAATAGAACGATCTCAATGAGGGCGCTCTCAAAGAGAACACTCTTTCGAAGGCCCCTCTAATGAAGGGCACTCCTAAAAATAATGCTCTCATCGAGGGCGATCTCACGGAGCCCGCTCTCAAGAAAGGCATTCTAATGGAGGCCACTCTCCAAGAGAATGCTCTCAACAAAGGCACTCTCAGGGAGAACACTCTCACGTGTGCAATGCAAGGTGCTCTAGAGGAGAATTCTCTGAGAGCGGTCGCTCTAAGGGAGAGAGCTCTCAAGGAGAATGCTCTCGAGGAGGGTGATCTCACGTAGAACGCTCTTCAAGAGGGACTCTCTCAACGAGGGCGTCTCCAGTGAAACCGATCTCAATGACGGTGTTCTAATGGAGGTAGCTCTCCAAGAGAACAATCTCAACAAGGGTTCTCTCCAGGAGAACACTCTCGCGTGCATAATGCAAAGTGCACTAAGGGAGGTCCCTTTGAGGGAGAGCACTCGTCCAGAGGGAGCTCTCAATGAGGACGCTCCAAGAAGAACGCTCCAGGGCAACCAACCCCACGGAACATGCCCGCAACGCTGCAAGCCTTTTATCTCAAATCATAAACGAGGACACCGCCTTCTCCGGGGCTATCCTTCTTCGCAAACAAGGCTCGCCGGTCACAGACATGAACAACGAGGCCGCGATATCGTGGGCAGGGCAAGGCTTCACTGGGGGGAGAAACCCACGTATCGCTCTATATCACTCTGACCACTCGTCAACTCTACCTCCCCCTATATATGTTGATTGGGCCAGTTTCAGCCATACCGTCCCGCACCCTTACAAATTTGATCACGAAGGACCAGCTCAAGGAGAGCGCTCTCATGTGCGTGGCTCAAGGCGCTCTCTGGGAGGGCGTTCTGATTGAGAACGCTCTCCGAAAGGCCACTCTAATAGAGGGCGCTCTCACGGAGGGCATTCTCAGGGAGGGTGCTCTTCCAAAGAACACTCTCAACGACGACGCTCTGGAGGAGAACATCCAAACGAGGGCGTAAGGCGCTCTCAAGGAGAACACTCTCATGGAGGCCACTCTGATGGAGGTAGCTCTCAGGGAGAATGCTCTCAGGGAGGGCACTCTTCGACACAGTGCTCTCAACCAGGGTGTTACAGGGAGAACGCTCCCAACGAGGAGGGCCCTCTCAAGGAGAAAGCTCTTCAACAAAATGCCCTCAACGAGGGCACTCCAAGAAGAACGCTTCCGATGAGGGTGCTGTCAGAGAGACCACTCTCAAGGAGGGTGTTCTCCAGGGAGACCGCTCTCAACGAGGGCGCTCCAGGGAGAACGCTCCCGATGAAAGCATCCTCAGTGAGATTGCTCTCAAGGAGAGCGTTCTCAGTGAGGGCACTCTTAGGAAGACCACTCTAAAGGAGACTGCTCCAGATGAGGGTGCTCTCAATGAGGGCGCTCTAGGGAGAACGCTCCCGATGAGGGTGTCCTCAGTGAGATTGCTCTCAAGGAGGGCGTTCTCAGGGAGAGCACACTCAGGATGATCGCTCCCGATGAGGGTGCTCTGGGAGGGCGCTCGAGGGAGAATGTTCACGATGAAGGCGTCCTTAGCGAGATCGCTCTCTAGAAGGGCGTTCTCAAGGAGGGCGCTCTTATGAAGATCGCTCTCAAGGAGACCGCTCCACATGAGAGCGCTCTCAGGGAGACCGCTCTCAACGAGGGCGCAACAGGGAGAACGCTCCCGATGAGGGTGCTCTGGGGGGGCGCTCGAGGGAGAATGTTCGCGATGAAGGCGTCCTTAGCGAGATCGCTCTCAAGAAGGGCGTTCTCAAGGAGGGCGCTCTTATGAAGATCGCTCTCAAGGAGACCGCTCCCCATGAGAGCGCTCTCAGGGAAACCGCTCTCAAGGAGGACGTTCTCCAGGGAGACCGCTCTCAACGAGGGCGCAACAGGGAGAACGCTACCGATGATGTCGTCCTCAGGGAGACCGCTCTCAAGGAGTGTGTTCTCAGGGAGGGCACTCTTAGGAAGGGCGCTCTACAAAAGAACGCTCTCAAGGTGAAAACTCTCACGTGCGTACGCAAGGTGCTCTCATGGAGAACGCTCTCAAGGAGGGCATTCTCGGGGAGAACGCTTTCAGGGAGGCCACTCCCAGGAAGAGCGCTCTACAATAGAATGCTTTCAATGAGGGCTCTCTCATTGAGAACGCTCTCAAATGCGCAATGCAAGGCTCTCTGATGGAGGATGCTCCTTGAGAGAACACCATCAGGTGCGCAGCAAGAAGCACTCCCACGGAGACTGCTCTCGCAAGCGCTGCATGAGGCCCATGTCTCAAAAACCCCTTGTCTTAGCTGCAGCATGCTGTGTTTCTTTGTTTCACAAAGGAGTTTTTTGTTGTTCGGTCGCGTGACGGGCAAATCGGTTAACCCCGAGATTCGTGTCTATAGAGTTGCAAGATCGGAGCTGGCACTGATGGATTTACGGGATTGAACGATCCCATGCCGAAGTGCATGGGTGGTAGTGGGGAGTTCACCTGGACGAGTGGAGAAACGACGAGTGATCCGTTCTCTCTTGTTCTCAATGCACTTGAGGGTGGCTCGTTGTTGGTTTCGGTTTCGAGGACTCTATCGATTCGGGTGACCGTCTCGAGGACGTAGCACAACGAAAAGAGCCTGTTGTGGACTCAAGGACACAAGTAGCACCTTCCCTTGGAGTAGCTTGCGAAGTTTGAGCGCACGCTCGAACACGGTCGTAAGTTGTTTTAAGGGTTAGGAGAAGCAGTGCGAGGGATGTTTGAGACCAATGTCTCGAAAATCCCTTGTCTTGGCTACGACACGCTGTGTTTCTGTGTTTCAAGGAGGAGTTTTCTGTTGCTCTGTCGCGTGATGGGGAAATCGGTTAATTCCGAGATTCGTTTCTATAGAGTTGCAAGATCGGAGCTGGCACTGATGGATTTACGGGATTGAACGATCCCATGCCGAAGTGCATGGGTGGTAGTGGAGAGTTCACCAGGATGAGTGGAGAAACGACAAGTGATCCATTCTCTCTTGTTCTCAATGCACTTGAGGGTGCCTCGTTGTTGGTTTCAGTTTCAAGGACTCTATCGATTCGGGTGACCGTCTCGAGGACGTAGCACAACGAAAAGAGCCTGTTGTGGACTCAAGGACACAAGTAGCACCTTCCCTTGGAGTAGCTTGCGAAGTTTGAGCGCACGCTCGAACATGGTCGTAAGTTGTTTTAAGGGTTAGGAGAAGTAGTCGAAGGGATGTTTGAGGCCCATGTCTCGAAAATCCCTTGTCTTGGCTGCGGCACGCTGTGTTTCTGTGTTTCACGAAGGAGTTTTCTGTTGCTCGGTCGCGTGATGGGGAAATCGGTTAATTCCGAGATTCGTTTCTATAGAGTTGCGAGATCGGAGCCGGCACTGATGGCTTACGGGATTGAACGATCCCATGCCGAAGTGCATGGGTGGTAGTGGGGAGTTCACCTGGACGAGTGGAGAAACGACGAGTGATCTGTTCTCTCTTGTTCTCAATGCACTTGAGGGTGCCTCGTTGTTGGTTTCAGTTTCAAGGACTCTATCGATTCGGGTGACCATCTCGAGGTCGTAGCATAATGAAAAGAGCCTTTTGTGGACTCAAGGACACAGGTAGCACCTTCCCTTGGAGCAGCTTGCGAAGTTTGAGTGCACGCTCGAACACGGTCATAAGTTATTTAAGGGTTAGGAGAAGCAGTGGGAGGGATGTTTGAGGCCCATGTCTCGAAAATCCCTTGTCTTGGCTACGACACGCTGTGTTTCTGTGTTTCACGGAGGAGTTTTCTGTTGCTCGGTCACATGACGGGGAAATCGGTTAACCTCGAGATTCGTTTTTGTAGACTTGCGAGATCGGAGCCGGCACTGATGGCTTTACGGGATTGAACGATCCCATGCTGAAGTGCATGGGTGGTAGTGGGGAGTTCACCTGGATGAGTGGAGAAACGACAAGTGATCCATTCTCTCTTGTTCTCAATGCACTTGAGGGTGCCTCGTTGTTGGTTTCGGTTTCGAGGACTCTATCGATTCGGGTGACCGTCTCGAGGTCGTAGCACAATGAAAAGAGCCTTTTGTGGACTCAAGGACACAGGTAGCGCCTTCCCTTGGAGTAGCTTATGAAGTTTGAGCGCACGCTTGAACACGGTCGTAAGTTGTTTTAAGGGTTAGGAGAAGCAGTCGGAGGGATGTTTGAGGCCCATGTCTCGAAAATCCCTTGTCTTGGCTGTGGCACGCTATGTTTCTGTGTTTCACGAAGGAGTTTTCTGTTGCTCGGTCATGTGATGGGGAAATCGGTTAACTCCGAGATTTGTTTCTGTAGAGTTGCGAGATCGGAGCCGGCACTGATGGCTTTACGGGATTGAACGATCCCATGCGGAAGCGCATGGGTGGTTGTGGGGAGTTCACCTGGACGGGTGGAGAAACGACGAGTGATCCGTTCTCTCTTGTTCTCAATGCACTTGAGGGTGCCTCGTTGTTGGTTTCGGTTTCGAGAACTCTATCGATTTGGGTGACCGTCTCGAGGTCGTAGCACAACGAAAAGAGCCTTTTGTGGACTCAAGGACACAAGTAGCACCTTCCCTTGGAGTAGCTTGCGAAGTTTGAGCACACGCTCGAACACGGTCGTAAGTTGTTTTAAGGGTTAGGAGAAGTAGTCAAAGGGATGTTTGAGGCCCATGTCTCGAAAATCCCTTGTCTTGGCTGCGGCACGCTGTGTTTCTGTGTTTCA
>MNCI01010878.1:367377-386379 GCA_015680685.1 Gnetum montanum
ACCAACGGACCCTTGTGACCGAGTGTTGGCCCCATGGTCCCTCGTGACCCAGTGTTGGCCCAATCATCCCTCGTGACCAAGGGTTGGCCCAACGGACCCTCGTCTCTATGGGAGCACCTCGCATAGCTGTGATGGCACGAGTGCTCTCATGTGACCAAGTGTTGGCCCAACAGTCCCTCGTGACCAAGTGTTGTCCCAACAGACCATCATGACCGAGTGTTCGCCCAACGGACCCTCGTGTCCAAGTGTTGGCCCAAGGGTCCCTCGTGACCAACTGTTTGCCCAACAGTCCCTCGTGTCCAAGTGTTCCCCCCCCGGTCCCTCGTGACCAAGGGTTGGCCAAACGGTCCCTCGTCACCAAATTTATAAGGGTGCAGGATGGTACGGCTGAAACAGGCCCAACCAGCATATATGGGTAGAGGTAGCATTCTCCGTGGGAGCACCTTGCATAGCTACGCTGGCACAAGTGCTCTCATGTGACCAAGTGATGGCCCAACGGACCCTCGTATCCAAGTGTTGGCCCAACGGTCCCTCGTGACCAGATTTATAAGGGTGTAGGATGGTATGGCTGAAACAGGCCCAATCAGCATATATGGGGAGAGGTAGCGTTCTCCCTGGGATCACCTCGCATAGCTACGCTGGCACGAGCGCTCTCATGAGACCAAGTGATGGCCCAATGGACCCTTGTGTCCAAGTGATGGCCCAACGGACCCTCATGACCAGGCGTTGGCCCAACAGACCCTCGTGACCAAGTGTTGCCCAAACGGTCCCTCGTGACCAAGCGTTGAACCAGCAGTCCCTCGTGATCAGGCGTTGAACCAGCAGTCCCTCGTGACCACATTTATAAGGGTGCAGGATGGTATGGCTGAAACTGGCCCAATGAACATATATGGGGAGAGGTAGCGTTCTCCCTGGGAGCACTGCACGGTGCTCTCGCAAGAGTGCTCTCCATGGGAGCACCTCACATAGCTGCGCTGGTACGAGCACTCTCACGAGACCAAGTGATCGCCCAACGGACCCTCGTGACAACATTTATAAGGGTGTAGGATTGTATGGCCGAAATTGGCCCAATCAACATATATGGGGAGAGGTAGCATTCTCCCTTGGAGCACTGCACGGTGCTCTCGCAAGAGTGCTCTCCATGGGAGCACCTTGCATAGCTGCATTGGCACGAGCGCTCTCACGAGACCAACTGATGGCCGAACAGACCCTCGTGACCAAGTGTTGGCCCAACGGTCCCTCATGACCAACTGTTGTCCAAACGGTCCCTCGTGGCCAAGGGTTGGCCCAACGGTCCCTCGTGACCAAGCGTTGAACCAACGATCCCTCATGACCCAGTGTTGGCCCAACGGTCCCTCATGACCAAAGCATTGAACCAGCGGTCCCTCGTAACCAAGTGTTGGCCCAACGGTCCCTCGTGACCACATTTATAAGGGTGCAGGATGGTATGGCTGAAACTGGCCCAATGAACGTATATGGGGAGAGGTAGCGTTCTCCCTGGGAGCATTGCATGATGCTCTCGCAAGAGTGCTCTCCATGGGAGAACCTCGCATAGCTGCGCTGGCATGAGCACTCTCACGAGACCAAGTGATTGCCCAACGGACCCTCGTGACCACATTTATAAGGGTGCAGGATTGTATGGCTGAAAT
Organism: Gnetum montanum; assembly: GCA_015680685.1. Classification (NCBI taxonomy): domain Eukaryota; kingdom Viridiplantae; phylum Streptophyta; class Gnetopsida; order Gnetales; family Gnetaceae; genus Gnetum; species Gnetum montanum. The sequence continues at coordinate 369,027 of MNCI01010878.1, forward strand.
TGGTCCAATCAACATATATGGGAAGAGGTAGCATTCTCCCTTGGAGCACTGCACGGTGCTCTCACAAGAGTGCTCTCCATGGGAGCACCTCACATAGCTGCATTGGCACGAGCGCTCTCACGACACCAACTGATGGCCCAACGGACCCTCGTGAGACCAAGTGTTGGCCCAATGGTCCCTCGTGACCAACTGTTGTCCAAACGGTCCCTTGTGACCAAGCGTTGAACCAACGATACCTCGTAACCCAGTGTTGGCCCAACAGTCCCTCATGACCAAGTGTTGAACCAACAGTCCCTCGTGACCACATTTATAAGGGTGCAGGATGGCATGGCTGAAATTGGCCCAATCAACATATATGGGGAGAGGTAGCGTTCTCCCTGGGAGCACTGCACGGTGCTCTCGCAAGAGTGCTCTCCATGGGAGCACCTCGCATAGCTGCGCTGGCACGAGACCAAGTGATGGCCCAACGGACCCTCGTGACCAAGTGTTGGCCAAACGGTCCCTCGTGACCAACTGTTGTCCAAACGGTCCCTCGTGACCAAGTGTTGGCCAAACGGACCCTCGTGACTAAGGGTTGGCCCAACGGTCCCTCGTGTCCAAGTGTGGGCCCAATGGTCCCTCGTGACCAACTGTTGGCCAAACGGTCCCTCGTGACCAAGGGTTGGCCCAACGGTCCCTCGTGACCAACTGTCGGCGCAACGGTCCCTCGTGACCAAGTGTCGGCGCAACGGTCCCCCGTGACCACATTTATAAGGGTGCAGGATGGTGTGGCTGAAACTGGCCCAATCAACATATATGGGGAGAGGTAGCGTTCTCCCTGGGAGCACTGCACGGTGCTCTCACAAGAGTGCTCTCCAAGGGAGCACCTCGCATAGCTGCATTGGCACGAGCGCTCTCACGAGACCAACTGATGGCCCAACGGACCCTCGCGACCAAGTGTTGGCCAAACGGTCCCTCGTGACCAACTGTTGGCCCAACGGTCCCTCGTGACCAACTTTTGGCCCAACGGTCCCTCGTGACCAACTGTTGGCCCAACAGTCCCTCATGACCACATTTATAGGGGTGCAGGATGGTATGGCTGAAACTGGTCCAATCAACATATATGGGGAGAGGTAGCATTCTCCCTGGGAGAACTGCATGGTGCTCTCGCGAGAGTGTTGTTTGTGGGAGCACCTCGCATAGCTGCACTCGCACGAGACCAAGTGATGTCCCAACAGACCCTCATGACCAAGAGTTGGCCAAAGAGTCCCTCGTGACCGAGAGTTGGTCAAACGGTCCGTCATGACCAAGCATTGAACCAATGGTCGCTCGTGACCAAGCGTTGAACCAACGGTCCCTCGTGACCAAGTGTTGGTCCAACAGACCATCATGACCAAGGGTTGGCCCAACGGACCCTCGTGACCAACTGTTGTCCAAATGGTTCCTCGTGACCAACTGCTAGTCCAACAGTCCCTCGTGACCAAGTGTTTGCCCAACGGTCCCTCGTGACCAAGTGTTGGCCAAACGGTCCTTCCTGACCAAGCGTTGAACCAGCGGTCCCTCGTGACCAAATTTATAAGGGTGCAGGATGGTATGGCTGAAACTGGCCCAATCAACATATATGGGGAGAGGTTGCATTCACCCTGGGAGCACCTCGTATAGCTGTGCTTACACGAGACCAAGTTTTGGTGGAACGGTCCCTAGTGACCAAGGGTTGCCCCAACGGTCCCTCGTGACCAAGCATTGAACCAACGGTCCCTCGTGACCACGTGTTGGCCGAACAGACCATCATGACCATGGCTTGGCCCAATGGACCCTCGTGACTAAGTGTTGGCCAAACGGTCCCTNGTGACCATGGCTTGGCCCAATGGACCCTTGTGACTAAGTGTTGGCCAAACGGTCCCTCATGACCAAGCGTTGACCCGACGGTCCCTCGTGACCAAATTTATAAGGGTGCAGGATGGTATGGTTGAAATTGGTCCAATCAACATATGTGGGGAGAGGTAAAGTTCTCCCTGGGAGCACAACACAGTGCTCCCGCAAGAGTGCTCTCCATGGGAGCACCTCGCATAGCTGCGTTGGCATGAGTGCTCTCACAAGACCAAGTGTTGGCCCAATGGTCCATCGTGACGAACTGTTGTCAAAACTGTCCCTCATGGCCAAGGGTTGGCCCAACGGTCCCTCGTGATCAAGCATTGAACCAACGATCCGTCGTGACCCAGTGTTGACCCAACGGTCCCTCGTGATCGAGCATTGAACCAACGATCCGTCGTGACCCAGTGTTGGCCAAACGGTCCTTCCTGACCAAGCGTTGAACCAACGGTCCCTCGTGATCGAGCATTGAACCAACGATCCGTCGTGACCCAGCGTTGGCCCAACGGTCCCTCATGACCAAGCATTGAACCAACGGTCCCTCGTGACGAAGCATTGAACCAACGATCCGTCGTGACCCAGTGTTGGCCAAACGGTCCCTCGTGACCAAGCATTGAACCAACGGTCCCTCGTGACCACATTTATAAGGGTTCACGATTGTATGGCTGAAACTGGCCCAACCAACATATATGGGGAGAGATAGCGTTCTCCCTGGGAACACTGCACGGTGCTCTCACAAGAGTGCTCTCCAAGGGAGCACCTAGCATAGCTGCGTTGGCACGAGCGCTCTCACGAGACCAACTGATGGCCCAACGGACCCTCATGACCACATTTATAAGGGTTCACGATTGTATGGCTGAAACTGGCCCAATCAACATATATGGGGAGAGATAGCGTTCTCCCTGGGAACACTGCACGGTGCTCTCGCAAGAGTGCTCTCCATGGGAGCACCTTGCATAGCTGCATTGGCACGAGCGCTCTCACGAGACCAAGTGATGGCCCAACGGACCCTCATGATCAAGCGTTGGACAAACGGTCCCTCGTGACCAACTGTTGGCCCAATGGTCCCTCCTCACCACATTTATAAGGGTGCAGGATGGTATGGCTGAAACTGGCCCAATCAACATATATGGGGCGAGGTAGCGTTCTCCCTGGGAGCACTGCACGGTGCTCTCGCAAGAGTGCTCTCCAAGGGAGCACCTCGCATAGCTGCGTAGGCACGAGCGCTCTCACGAGACCAACTGATCGCCCAACGGACCCTCGTGACCACATTTATGAGGGTGCAGGATTGTATTGCTGAAACTAGCCCAATCAAGATATATGGGGAGAGGTAGCGTTCTCCCTGGGAGCACTACACGGTGCTTTCGCAAGAGTGCTCTCCATGGGAGAATCTCGCATAGCTGCGCTGGCACGAGTACTCTCACGAGACCAACTGATCGCCCAACGGACCCTCGTGACCACATTTATATGGGTGCAGGATTGTATTGCTGAAACTAGCCCAATCAACATATATGGGGAGAGGTAGCGTTCTCCCGGGGAGCACTGCACGGTGCTCTCGCAAGAGTGCTCTCCATGGGAGCACCTCGCATAGTTGCGTTGGCACGAGCGCTCTCACGAGACCAACTGATGGCCCAACGGACCCTCGTGACCAAGTGTTGGCCCAACGGTCCCTCGTGATGAACTGTTGTCCAAACTGACCCTCGTGGCCAAGGGTTGGCCCAACGGTCCCTCGTGACCAAGCGTTGAACCAGCGGTCCCTCGTGACCAAGTGTTGGCCCAACGGTCCCTTGTGACCACATTTATAAGGGTGCAGGATTGTATGGTCAAAACTGGCCCAATCAACATATATGGGGAGAGGTAGCGTTCTCCCTGGGAGCACTGCACGGTGCTCTCGCAAGAGTGCTCTTCATGGGAGAACCTCGCATAGCTGCGCTGGCACAAGCACTCTGACGAGACCAAGTGATCACCCAACTGACCCTTGTGACCACATTTATAAGGGTGCAGGATTGTATGGTCAAAACTGGCCCAATCAACATATATGGGGAGAGGTAGTGTTCTCCCTTGGAGCACTGCACGGTGCTCTCGCAAGAGTGCTCTTCATGGGAGAACCTCGCATATCTGCGCTGGCACAAGCACTCTGACGAGGCCAAGTGATCACCCAACTGTCCCTTGTGACCACATTTATAAGGGTACAGGATGGTATGGCTGAAACTGGCCCAATGAACATATATGGGGAGAGGTGGCGTTGTCCCTGGGAGCACTGCACGGTGCTCTAGCAAGAGTGCTCTCCATGGGAGCACCTTGCATAGCTGCATTGGCACGAGCGCTCTCACGAGACCAACTGATCGCCCAACGGACCCTCGTGACCAACTGTTGGCCCAACGGTCCCTCGTGACCAAGTGTTGGCCAAACAGTCCCTCGTGACCAAGAGTTGGCCAAACAGTCCCTCGTGATCAAGAGTTGGCCAAACGGTCTGTCATGACCAAGCATTGAACCAACGGTCGCTCGTGACCAAGCGTTGAACCAACGGTCCCTCGTGACCAAGTGTTGGCCCAACAGACCATCGTGATCAAGGGTTGGCCCAACGGACCCTCATGACCAAATGTTGTCCAAATGGTTCCTTGTGACCAACTACTGGCCCAACGGTCCCTCGTGACCAAGTGTTGGCCCAACGGTCCCTCGTGACCAAGTGTTGGCCAAACGGTCCCTCCTGACCAAGCGTTGAACCAACCGTCCCTCATGACCAAATTTATAAGGGTGCAGGATGGTATGGCCGAAACTGGCCCAATCAACGTATATGGGGAGAGGTTGCATTCTCCCTGGGAGCACCTCGCATAGCTGCGCTTACACGAGACCAAGTTTTGGCGGAACGGTCCCTCGTGACCAAGGGTTGCCCCAACGGTCCCTCGTGACCACGTGTTGGCCCAACAGACCATCGTGACCAAGGCTTGGCCCAACAGACCCTCGTGACCAAGTGTTGGCCAAACGGTCCTTCATGACCAAGCGTTGACCTGACGGTCCCTCGTGACCAAATTTATAAGGGTGCAGGATGGTATGGCTAAAATTGGCCCAATCAACATATGTGGGGAGAGGTAGCGTTCTCCCTAGGAGCATAGCACAGTGCTCCCGCAAGAGTGCTCTCCATGGGAGCACCTCACATAGCTGCGTTGGCACGAGCACTCTCACGAGACCAAGTGTTGGCCCAACTGTCCCTCGTGACTGAGTGTTGGCCAAACGGAGCATCGTGGCGAACGGTTGGCCCAACGAACCCTCGTGACCAAGTGTCGGCCCAATGGTCCCTCGTGACCAACTGTTGGCCAAAGGGTCCCTTGTGACCAAGTGTTGACGCAGCGGACCCTCGTGACCAAGGGTTGGCCCAACGGTCCCTCGTGACCAAATTTATAAGGGTGCAGGATGGTATGGCTAAAATTGGCCCAATCAACATATGTGGGGAGAGGTAGCGTTCTCCCTAGGAGCATAGCACAGTGCTCCCGCAAGAGTGCTCTCCATGGGAGCACCTCACATAGCTGCGTTGGCACGAGTACTCTCACGAGACCAAGTGTTGGCCCAACTGTCCCTCGTGACTGAGTGTTGGCCAAACGGAGCATCGTGGCGAACGGTTGGCCCAACGAACCCTCGTGACCAAGTGTTGGCCCAATGGTCCCTCGTGACCAACTGTTGGCCAAAGGGTCCCTTGTGACCAAGTGTTGACGCAGCGGACCCTCGTGACCAAGGGTTGGCCCAACGGTCCCTCGTGACCAAGTGTTGGCCAAACGGACCCTGGTGACCAAGGGTTGGCCCAACGGTACCTCGTGACCAAGTGTTGGCGTAACGTTGTTGGCCAAACGGACCCTAGTAACCAAGGATTGGCCTAACGGTCCCTCGTGAGCAAGTGTTGGCCCAACGATCCCTCGTGACCAAATTTATAAGGGTGCAAGATGGTATGGATGAAGCTGGCCCAATCAGCATATATGGGGAGAGGTAGTATTCTCGTAGGGAGCACCGCACGGTGCTCTCGTGAGAGGGCTCTCCATGGGAGCACCTCGCATACCTTCACTGGCACAAGTGCTCTCACGAGACCAAGTGATGGCCCAATGGACCCTCGTGACCAAGTGATGGCCAAACGGACCCTCGTGACCAAGTGTTGGCCAAATGGTCCCTCGTGATCAAGTGTTGGCCAAACGGACGCTCGTGACCAAGGGTTGGCCCAACAGTCCCTCGTGACCAACTGTTGGCGCAACGTTCCCTCATGACCAAGTGTTGGCCAAACGGTCCCTTGTGACCAAGCGTTGAACCAACGGTCCCTCGTGCTCAAGTGTTGGGCCAATGGTCCCTCGTGACCAAGTGTTCGCCAAGTGGTCCCTCGTGACCAAGGGTTGGCCCAACGGTCCCTTGTGACCAACTGTTGGGCAAACGGTCCCTCGTGACCAAGAGTTGGCCAAACGGTCCATCGTGACCAAGCGTTGAACCAACGGTCCCTCGTGATCAAGTGTTGGGCCAATGGTCCCTCGTGACCAAGTGTTGGCGCAACGGACGCTCGTGACCAAGGGTTGGCCCAATGGTCCCTCGTGACCAAGTGTTGGCGCAACGGACGCTCGTGACCAAGGGTTGGCCCAATGGTCCCTCGTGATCAAGTGTTCGCCAAACGATCCCTCGTGACCAAGTGTTCGCCAAGTGGTCCCTCGTGACCAAGGGTTGCCCCCACGGTCCCTCATAACCAAGTGTTGGCCCAACGACCCCTCGTGACCAAGGGTTGCCCCAACGGACCCTCGTGACCAAGCATTGAACCAACGGTCCCTCGTGACCAAATTTATAAGGATGCAGGATGGTATGGCAGAAACTAGCCTAATCATCATATATGGGGAGAGGTAGCGTTCTCCCTGGGAGCACCGCATGGTGCTCTCGTGAGAGTGCTCTCCATGGGAGCACCTCGCATAGCTGCATTGGCACAAGCACTCTCATGAGACCAAGTGATGGCCTAGCGGACCCTCGTGACCAAGTGTTCGCCAAACGGTCCCTCGTTACCAAGTGTTGGCCAAACGGTCCCTTGTGACCAAGCGTTGAACCAACGGTCCCTCGTGATCAAGCGTTCGCCAAACGATCCCTCGTGACCAAGTGATCGCCAAATGATCCCTCGTGACCAAGGGATGGCCCAACGGTCCCTTGTGACCAAGTGTTGGCCCAACGATCGCTCGTGACCAAGGGTTGCCCCCACGGTCCCTCATAACCAAGTGTTGGCCCAACGGACACTCGTGACCAAGCATTGAACCAACGGTCCCTCGTGCTCAAGTGTTGGGCCAATGGTCCCTCGTGACCAAGTGTTGGCGCAACGGACGCTCGTGACCAAGGGTTGGCCCAACAGTCCCTCGTGACCAATTGTTGGCCAAACGGTCCCTTGTGACCAAGCGTTGAACCAACGGTCCCTCGTGATCAAGCGTTCGCCAAACGATCCCTCGTGACCAATTGTTCGCCAAATGGTCCCTCGTGACCAAGGGTTGCCCCAACGGTCCCTCATAACCAAGTGTTGGCCCAACGATCCCTCGTGACCAAGGGTTGCCCCAACGGACCCTCGTGACCAAGTGTTGGCCCAACGGTCCCTCGTGACCGAATTTAGAAGGGTGCAAGATGGTATGGCTAAAACTGGCCTAATCAGCATATATGGGGAGAGGTAGCGTTCTCCCTGGGAGCACTGCACGGTGCTCTCATGAGAGTGATCTCCATGGGAGCAACTCGCTTAGCTGCGATGGCATGAGCGCTCTCACAAGTCCAAGTGCTGGCCAACGGACGCCCTCCCCGAGAGCGTGCTCCCTGAGAGCATTCTCCTTGAGAGTGCCTTCCCGGTATGCACGTGAGAGTGTTCTTGTTGAGAGCACCCTTCATGGGAGCGTTCTCCCTGAGTACACCTTGCGCTACGCACGTGAGAGCATTCTCCCGGAGAGCGTCCTCATTGAGAGCGTTCTCCTGGAGAGCGCCCTCATTGAGAGCATTCTCTCGGAGCATGCCCTCCATGAGAGTGCCCTCCCTGAGAACGGGCTCACTGAGGACGCCCTCTCCAATAGCGTCCTTCTTAAGACTGCACTCCACGAGATCGCCCTCTGTTAGAGTGGCCTCCCTTAGAGCGTTCTCCTTGAGATCACCCTCCCTAAGAGCATTCTCCTTGTGTTACGTTCATGAGAGTGTTCTTCTCAAGAGCGCCCTCGTTGAGAGCGTTCTCTCGAAGAGCTCCCTCCATTAGAGCGGTGTTCTTGAGAGCGTTCTCGTTGAGTGCACCCTCTCTGAGAGCACCTTGCATTACGCATGTGAGAATGTTCTCCTTGAGAGCATGCTCGTTGAGAGCATTCTCATGGAGAGCGCCCTCCTCGAGAGAGTTCTGGCTGAGAACACCCTCCTCGAGAGCATTCTCACTGAGAGAGCCCTCTATGAGAGCGTTTTCTTTGAGGATGCCTTTACTTGGTGCTCTCTCTCTGAGGACGCTCTTTTTGAGAATGCGGTCTTCATGACGAAATTTATAAGGATGCAAGATGGTATGGCTGAAACTGGCCCAATAAGAATATATGGGGAGAGGTAGCGTTCTTCCTGGGAGCATCGCATGGTGCTCTCGTGAGAGCGCTCTCATAAGAGCGCCTCGCATAGCTGCGTTAGCAAGAGTGCTCTCACGAGAGCACCTCATGCAGCGCTTGTGAGAGCACTCTCCGTGGGAGTACCTGTTGCTGCACACATGATGGTGTTCTCTCTTGGAGTGTCCTCCCTGAGAGAGCCTTGCGTTGCGCATTTGAGAGCGTTCTCAATGAGACAGCCCTCATTGAGAGCATTCTGTTGGAGAGCGCTCTTCCTGGGAGTGGCCTCCCTGAAAGCGTTCTCCTCGAGAATGCCCTCCTTGAGAGCATTCTCCATGAGAGCGCCCTCCCTGAGCATGCTGAACGTGAGCACGCTCTCTGTGGGAGCGCACTCCATGGAGAGCGTTCTTGTTGACAGCGTTCTCCTCGAGAGCACCTTACACTACACACGTGGGAGCGTTCTCCTTTGGAGCGTCCTCCTTGAGAGCACCTTGTGCTACGCACGTGAGAGTGTTCTCCTCGAAAGCACCCTCATTGAGAGCATTCTCTTGGAGAGTGCCCTCCTTGAGAATGGTCTCCCTGAGGACACCCTCCTTGAGAGCATCCTCCTTAAGAGCGTGCTTCATGAGAACGTTCTCCTTGAGAGCGTCCTCCCCGAGAGCACCTTCCGCTACGCACGTGAGAGTGTTCTCATTGAGAGCACCATCTTAGAGGGTGCGCTCCCAGCGAGCACTCTCCCTGAGAGTGGCCTCCCTCATAGCATTTTCCCTGATAGTGCCTTGTGCTACGCATCTAGGAGTGTTCTCCTTGAGAGTGCCTTCGTTGAGAGCGTTCTCTCAGAGCGTGCCCTTCCTAAGAGTGCCCTCCGAGAGAAGGGTCTCCCTGAGGACGCCCTCCTTAAGAGCGTGCTCTGTGAGAGCGTTCTCCTTGAGAGCGCCCTTCGTTAGAGCGGCTTTTTTGAAAGTGTTCTCCTTGAGAGCGCCCTTCATGAGAGCACCTTGTGCAATGCATGTGAGAGTGTTCTCGTTGAGAGCACCTTCCTGGAGAGTGGCCTCCCTCCAAGAGTTCTCCCTGAGAATGCCTTGCGCTACGCACATGAGAGTGTTCTCCTCGAGAGCATTGTCTTGGAGAGCATCCTCCGTTAGAGCACCCTCCCTGAGAGCTCCCTCCGTGGGAGCATTCTCCCTGAGTACACCTTGTGCTATGCACATGAGAGTGGTCTCTTGGAGAGCACCCTCATTGAGAGCGTTCTCTCGGAGCGCACCCTCCATGAGAGTGCCCTCCCTGAGAATGGGCTCACTGAGGATGCCCTCTCCAATAGCATCCTCCTTAAGACTGCCCTTTGCGAGATCGTTCTCTGCGAGAGCGCCCTCTGTTAGAGCAGCCTCCCTGAGAGCGTTCTCTTTGAGATCACCCTCCCTAAGAGCACCTTGTGCTATGCTCATGAGAGTGTCCTCCTTGAGAGCGTTCTCTCAAAGAGCACCCTCGGTTAGAGGGGTGTTCCTGAGAGCGTTCTCGCTGAGTGCACCCTCTTTGAGAGTGCCTTGCATTACGCACGTGAGAATGTTCTCCTCGAGAGCATGCTCGTTGAGAGCATTCTCATGGAGAGCAGCCTTTGTTAGAGCGTTCTCGCTGAGAGCGCCCTCCCTGAGAGCATTCTCACTAAGAGCGCTCTCTACGAGAGCATTTTCCTTGAGGGCCAATCAGCATATAGCTCTCTCTCTGCGAACGCTCTTTTGGAGAACACGGTCTTTGTGACCAAATTTATAAGGGTGTGGGATGGTATGGCTAAAACTGGCCCAATCAGCATATATAGGGAGAGGTAGCATTCTTCTTGGGAGCATCACACGATGCTCTCGCGAGAGCGCTCTCACAAGAGCGCCTCGCATAGCTACGCTGGCAAGAGCGCGCTCTCATGAGAGCACCTCATGCAGCGCTTGCGAGAGCACTCTCCGTGGGAGTTCTTCTTGCTGCGCATGTGATGGTGTTCTCTCAAGGAGCATCCTCCATCAGAGAGCCTTGCATTGTGCATTTGAGAGCGTTCTCAATGAGAGAGCCCTCATTGAGAGCATTCTGTTGTAGAGCGCTCTTCCTGGGAGTGGCCTCCCTGAAAGCGTTCTCCCCAAGAATGCCCTCCTTGAGAGCGTTCTCCGTGAGAGCACCCTCCTTGAGCATGCTCAACGTGAGCACGCTCTCTATTGGAGCGCCCTCCATGAGAACGCTCTCCTAGAGAGCGCCCTTCTTAAGAGTGCACTCCCGAGGAGAACACTATCTCTCCCTATATATGTTGATTGGGCCAGTTTTAGCCATATCGTCCCGCACCCTTATAAATTTGGTCAGGAAGGTCCATTCGGCCAACGCTTGGTCGAGAGCATCTCCTAAAGAACGTTCTCCGTGAGAGCGGCCTTTCGGAGAGCATTCTCCTTGAGAGTGCCTTGGGCTATGCACGTGAGATTGTTCTCCTGGAGAGCACCTTCGTTGAGAGCTCCTTTTCGAAGGGTGCCCTCCCTGAGAGCGACCTCCTTGAGAGCACCTTGCGTTGCGCACCTGAGAGTGTTCTCCTCGAGAGCGTACTTGTTGAGAGCGTTCTCTTGGAGTGGCCTTCTGAAGAGCTTTCTCCTTGAGAGGGCCCTCACTGGGAGCGTTCTCCTTGTAACACCTTGGTTGAGAGCATTCTGTCGAAGAGTGCCCTCCCTAAGAGTGTTCTTCCTGAGAGCTGACTCAGTTAGAGTGGCCTCCACGAGAGTGTTCTCCTTGAGAGTGCCTTGCGCCCTGGTGTGAATGTTCTCCTCAAGAGCACCCTCCCCTAGAGCGTTCTGTTGGAGAGCATCCTCCGTTAGAGCAGCCTCCATGAGAGCGTTCTCCATGAGAGTACCTTGCGTTACGCACGTGAGAGTTTTCACCTTGAGAGCATTCTTTCGTAGAGCGCCCTTCCTAAGAGCACCCTCCCTGAGAACACCCTCCTTGAGAGCAGTCTCCCTGAGGACGTCCTCATCGGTAGCGTTCTCCCTGTTGCGCCCTCGTTGAGTGCGGTCTCCCTGGAGAATGCCCTCCTTGAGAGCGGTCTCCCTGAGAGCGCGCTCATGGGGAGCGGTCTCCCTGAGAGCGATCTTCGTAAGAGTGCCCTCCTTGAGAATGCCCTTCTTGAGAGCGATCTCGCTGAGGACGCCTTCATCGTGAACGTTCTCCCTCGAGCGCCCTCATCGGGAGCAGTCTCCTTGGGAGCGATCGTCCTGAGTGTGCCCTCCCTGAGAACGCCCTCCTTGAGAGAAATCTCACTGAGGATGGCCTCATCGGGAGCGTTCTTCCTGGAGTGCCCTCATTGAGAGCGCCCTCATCTGGAATAGTCTCCTTGGGAGCGGTCTTCCTAAGAGTGCCCTCACTGAGAACGCCCTCCTTGAGAGCAATCTCACTGAGGACGCCTTCATCGGGAGCGTTCTCCCTAGAGCACCCTCATTGAGAGCGGTCTCCTTGGAGAACGTCCTCCTTGAGAGTGGTCTCTCTGACAGCACCCTCATCGGAAGCGTTCTCCTTGGAGCGCCCTCGTTGAGGGCATTTTGTCAAAGAGCTTTCTCCTTGAGAGGGCCCTCCTCGTTGGGAGCATTCTCCCTGTAACACCCTGGTTGAGAGCACTGTGTCGAAGAGTGCCCTCCCTGAGAGCGTTCTCCCTGAGAGCTACCTCCATGAGAGCAGCCTCCATGAGAGCATTCTCCTTGAGAGCACCTTGCGCCCTCGTGTGGATGTTCTCCTCCAGAGCGTCGTCGTTGAGAGTGTTCTTTGGAAGAGCACCCTCCCTGAGAACGCCCTCCGTGAGAGCGCCCTCTATTAGAGTGGCCTTTCGGAGAGCGTTCTTAATGAGAATGCCCTCCCAGAGAGCACCTTGCGCCACACATGTGAGAGCACTCTCCTTAAGCTAGTCCTTCGTGATCAAATTTGTAAGGGTGTGGGACGGTATGGCTGAAACTGGCCCAATCAAAATATATAGGGGGAGGTAGAGTTGACGAGCGGTCGGAGTGATATAGAGCGATACATGGGTTTCTCCCCCCAGGGAAGCCTTGCCCTGCCCATGATATCGCGGCCTCGTTGTTCATGTCCGTGAACCGCGAGCCTTGTTTGCGAAGAAGGATAGCCCCGGAGAAGGTGGTGTCCTCGTTTACGATTTGAGATAAAAGGCTTGCAGCGTTGTGGGCATGTTCCATGGGGTTGGTTGCCCTGGAGCATTCTTCTTGGAGCGCCCTCATTGAGAGCTCCCTCTGGGTGAGTACTCTCCCTCAAAGGGACCTCCCTTAGCGCACTTTGCGTTATGCACGCGAGAGTGTTCTCTTGGAGAGCACCCTTGTTGAGATTGTTCTCTTGGAGAGCTACCTCCATTAGAACACCGTCATTGAGATCGGTTTCGTTGGGGATGCCCTCATTGAGAGAGTCCCTCTTGAAGAGCGTTCTACATGAGATCGCCCTCCTTGAGAGTGTTCTCCTTGAGAGCTCTCTCCCTTAGAGCGACCTCTCTCAGAGTGTTCTCCTCTAGAGCACCTTGCATTGTGCACGTGAGAGTGTTCTCCCTGAGAGCACCTTTGTTGAGAGCATTCTCTTGGAGAGTGGCCTCCATTGGAATGCCTTTCTTGAGAGCAAGCTCCGTGAGATTTCCCTTGATGAGAGCGTTGTTTTTAGGAGTGCCCTTCATTAGAGGGGCCTTCGGAAGAGCGTTCTCTTTGAGAGTGCCCTTGTTGAGATCGTTCTGTCGAAGAGTGCCTTCATTTAGAGTGCGTCCTTCACGAGAGCATTTTCCCTGAGTGCGGCCTCTGTGAGAATGTTCTTCCTAAGGATGCGTTCTCCAATTATCTTGTACTACGCCCATGAGAGCGTTCTTCTTGAGAGCGCCCTCGTTGAGAGCTCTTTCTCAGAAGGTGCCCTCTTAGAGAACGGTCTTCGTTAGTGGAAGCACCCTCAGAGCGTTCGACCTAAGATCACCTTGTGTTACGCACATGATAGTGTTCGCCCCGAGAGCGTTGTTGTTGGGAGTGTTCTCTTGGAGAGCGTCCTCCATTACAGCGCCCTCGTTGAGATCGGTCTGGCTGAAGATGCCCTCCTTGAGAGCGTTCTTCTTTAGAGCGCCCTCTGATAGAGCGACCATCTAACAAGTGTTCTCTTTGAGGGTGCCCTCTCCCGGATCATTCTTCATAGAGTGCCCTTGTCAAGATCGTTCTATTGAAGGGTGCCCTCATTTAGATTGCCTTTGCTGAGATCGTTCTTCCTACGAGCGGTCTCTATGAAAGCATTCTCCTTGAGAGCTTCCTCCATGATGGCGTTGTCCATGGGATCACCTTGCATTATGCATGTGAGAGTGTTCACCTTGAGAGTGTCATCGTTGAGAACACCTGGATCAGAGAGTGCCCTCCCTGAGAACGGTGTCGTTGAGGACGCCCTTCTGGAGAGGCGTCCTCCTTAAGAACGTTCTCGGTGGTAGCGGCCTCTCCAGGAACGCGCTCCAGTAGAGCCACTTTTCGGATAGTGTTCTCCTTGAGAGCACCCTCCCTGAGAGTGCTTAGCGTTAGTCACGTGAGAGTGTTCTCCTAGAGAGTAACCTCGTTGAGAGCTCGCTCTTGAAGGATGCCCTCCCAGAAAGACGCCCTCCTTGACAGCGTCCTCCTTGAGAGTGTTGTACGTGAGATTTCCTTCCCTGAGAGCGAGAGCGTTCTCTTGGACAGCACCTTGCTAAAGTGGCCTTCCATTTGAGCATTCTCCGCGGAGCGCCGTCATCGAGAACATTTTGTTGAAGAGCGCCCTCCTTGAGGTTGGCCTCCAGTAGAGCGGCCTTTGTAGGAGCGTTCTCCTTGAGAGCGGATTCGATGAAAGCGTTGTCCATGAGAGCACCTTGCGTTATGCACGTGAAAGCATTCACCTCGAGAGCTCCCTCATTGAGCACGTTCTTTTGGAGAACACCCTTCGTAAGAGTGCCCTTCCTGAGAATGCCCTCCTTGAGATTGGCCTCCCAGAGGACACCCTGCTCAAGAGCATCTTTCTTAAGAACGTTCTTCATGAGATCGACCTCCCCGAGAGTGCCCTCCTTGAGAGCGTTCTCATGGAGAGCTTTCTGCGTAAGAGTGGCATCTTGAAGGGCGATCTCCTTGAGAGCGTCTTTCTCGAGAGCACGTTGCACTACGTTATAGTGTTCTCTAGGAGGGCGCTCTCATGGAGAGCTTCGTCTTGGAGGGTGACGTCCCAGAGAGCGGTCTCCCTTTGAGCGTTCTCCCTGAGAGCACTTTGCGTTATGCAGGTGAGAGTGTTCTCCTTGAGAGGCACCTTTGTTGAGCTACATTTGTATTAGAATGCCGTCCTTGAGATCGGTCTTATTGGGGACGCCCTCCTTTAGAGCGTTCTACATGAGATCGCCCTCCCCGAGAGCGTTCTCCTTGAGAGCGACCTTTCGAAGAGCATATTCTCCTAGGGAGGGTCCTCGTCATCAGCATTCTCCGTGGAGCACCCTCATTGAGAGCGTTCTATCGAAGAGTGCTCTCCATGAGAGTGTTCTCCTTGAGATCGGCCTCTGTTAGACTGGCATCCGCGAGAGCGTTTTTCATGAGAGCGCCGTGCGCTCTCGTGTGAGTGTTCTCCTTGAGAGCGTCCTCGTTAAGAGCACCGTTAATAAGAGTGCCCTTCCTAAGAGCGGTCTCATTCAGGACGGCGTCATCGGGAACGGTCTCCTTAAGAACATTCTAGGTGAGAGCGCCCTCGCTTAGAGTGGCCCTTTCGAGAGCGCTCTCAGGGAGAGTGCTCTCCTTCAGGTGCTGCGTTGTGACCAAATTTAGAAGGGTGCGGGATGGTATGGCTGAAACTAGCCCAATCAACATATATAGGGGGAGGTAGAGTTGACGAGCGGTCAGAGTGATATAGAGCGATACATGGGTTTCTCCCCCCAGGGAAGCCTTGCCTTGCCCACGATATCGTAGCCTCGTTGTTCATGTCGGTGACCCACGAGCCCCGGAGAAGGCGGTGTCCTTGTTTACGATTTGAGATGAAAGGCTTGTAGCATTGCGGGCATGTTCCATGGGGCTGGTTGCCCTGGAGGGTTGTTCCTGGAGTGCCCTCGTTGAGAGCTCCCTCTTGGAGAGCGGTCTCCATCAAAGGGAGCACTTTGCGTTACGCATGCAAGAGTGTTCTCTTGGAGAGCACCCTTGTTGGGATTATTCTCTTGGAGAGCTACCTCGATTAGAACACCCTCCTTGAGAGCATTCTCTTTAAGAGTGTTCTATGTGAGATCGCCCTTCCCAAGAGCATTCTCCTTGAGAGGTCTCGCCCTCAGAGTGATCTCCTCGAGAGCACCTTGCGTTGCGCACGTGAGAGTGTTCTCCCTGAGAGCGTCTTTGTTGAGAGCGGTCTCTTGGAGAGTGGCCTCCATTAGAATGCCTTCCTTGGGAGTGGGATCCGTGAGATCGCCCTGCATGAGAGCGTTCTTCTCAGGAGTGCCCTTCATTAGAGGGGCCTTTGGAAGAGCATTTTCTTTGAGATCGTTCTGTCGAAGAGTGCCTTCTTTTAGAGCGTGCCCTTCATGAGAGCGTTTTTCCCTGAGAGTGGCCTCTGTGAGAACGTTCTTCCTGAGGACTTCTTCTCCGATTATCTTGCGCCAAGCACGTGAGAGTGTTCTCCTCGAGAGCACCTTCGTGGAGAGCTCTTTTTCAGAAGGTTCCCTCTTCTAGAGCGAGCATCCTCAGAGCGTTCGACCTGAGAGCATCTTGTGTTACGCACATGATAGTGTTCTCCTTGAGAGCGCCATGGTTGGGAGCATTCTCTTGGAGAGCGTCCTCCATTACAGTGTTCTCGTTGAGAGCGGTGTGGCTGAGGACGCCCTCCTTGAGAGCGTTCTTTCTTCTGAGCGCCCTTTGGAAGAGCGACCATTTGAGGAGTGTTCTCTTTGAGAGTGCCCTCTCCCAGCGCGTTCTGTCTAGAGTGCCCTCGTCGAGATCGTTCTGTCGAAGGGTTCCCTCATTTAGATCGCCTTTTCTGAGAGCGTTCCTCCTAAGAGCGGTCTCTTTGAAAGCGTTCTCCCAGAGAGCTTCCTCCGTGATGGCGTTGTCCATGGAAGCGCGCTTGTGCTATAAGGGTGCGGGGTGGTATGGCTAAAACTGGCCCAATCAACATATATAGGGGGAGGTAGAGTTGACGAGAGGTTGGAGTGAAAGAGTGACACGTGGGTTTCTCCCCCCAGGGTTGTTTTGCCCTACCCACGATATCGAGGCCTGGTTGTCCATGTGGGTAACTTGCAAGGCTTGTTGGGAAGAAGGATAACCCTGGAGAAGGTGGTGTCCTCATTTACGATTTGATTCGGGTGACCGTTTCGTGGTTGTAGCACATCGAAAATAGCTGGCATTGATGGCTTTACGGGATTGAACGATCCCATGCGGAAACGATGTCGAATGACTTCGTGCGAACGGTAGCATTGATTTGGTGTGGTGGAGGAGGTAGAGCGTTTGGGCGTCCCCACGGGGTAGCATCGAGCGCATGTCGTCTCAGCCTGTTCACCAATTCGATTACCTAGTAGCGCATGGGTGGTAGTGGTGAGTTCACCTGGACGAGTGGAGAAACGACAAGTGATCCATTCTCTCTTGTTCTCAATGCACTTGAGGGTGCCTCGTTGTTGGTTTCGGTTTCGAGGACTCTATCGATTTGGGTGACCGTCTCGAGGTCGTAGCACAATGAAAAGAGCCTTTTGTGGACTCAAGGACACATGTAGCGCCTTCCCTTGGAGTAGCTTGCGAAGTTTGAGCGCACGCTTGAACACAGTCGTATGTTGTTTAGGGGTTAGGAGAAGCAGTCGGAGGGATGTTTGAGGCCCATGTCTCGAAAATCCCTTGTCTTGGCTACGGCACGCTGTGTTTCACGGAGGAGTTTTCTGTTGCTCAGTCGCGTGACGGGGAAATCGGTTAACCCCAAGATTCGTTTCTGTAGAG
>MNCI01010878.1:386480-413980 GCA_015680685.1 Gnetum montanum
GGACACGGTCGTAAGTTGTTTTAAGGGTTAGGAGAAGCAGTCGGAGGGATGTTTGAGGCACATGTCTTGAAAATCCCTTGTCTTGGCTGCAGCACGCTGTGTTTCTGTGTTTCACGAAGGAGTTTTCGGTTGCGGGGTCGCGTGACGGGGAAATCGGTTAACCCCAAGATTCGTTTCTGTAGAGTTGCGGGATTGGAGCCGGCACTGATGGCTTTATGGGATTTAACAATCCCATGCGGAAGCGCATGGGTGGTAGTGGGGAGTTCACCTGGACGAGTGGAGAAACGATGAGTAATCTGTTGTCTCTTGTTCTCAATGCACTTGAGGGTGCCTCGTTGTTGGTTTCAGTTTTGAGGACTCTATCGATTCGGGTGACCGTCTCGAGGTCCTAGCACAACGAAAAGAGCCTTTTGTGGACTTAAGGACATAGGTAGCGCCTTCCCTAGGAGTAGCTTGTGAAGTTTGAGTGCACGCTCGAACACGGTCGTAAGTTGTTTAAGGGTTAGGAGAAGTAGTCGGAGGGATGTTTGAGGGCCATGTCTCGAAAATCCCTTATCTTGGCTGCGGCATGCTGTGTTTCCGTGTTTCACGGAGGAGTTTTCTGTTGCTCGGTCGCGTGACGGGGAAATCGGTTAACCCCGAGATTCATTTCTGTAGAGTTGCGAGATCGGAGCCGGCACTGATGGCTTTAAGGGATTGAACGATCCCATGCGGAAGCGCATGGGTGGTAGTGGGGAGTTCACCTGGACGAGTGGAGAAACGACGAGTGATCCGTTCTCTCTTGTTCTCAATGCACTTGAGGATGCCTTGTTGTTGGTTTCGGTTTTGAGGAATCTATCGATTCGGGTGACCGTCTCAAGGTCATAGGACAACGAAAAGAGCCTTTTGTGGACTCAAGGACACAGGTCGCGCCTTCCCTTGGAGTAGCCTGCGAAGTTTGAGCGCATGCTCGAACACGGTCGTAAGTTGTTTAAGGGTTAGAAGAAGCAGTCGGAGGGATCTTTGAGGCCCGTGTCTTGAATATCCCTTGTCTTGGCTGCGGCACGCTGTGTTTCTGTGTTTCATGAAGGAGTTTTCTGTTGCTCGGTCACGTGACGGGGAATTTGGTTAACCCTAAAATTTGTTTCTGTAGAGTTGCGAGAGCGGAGTCGGCACTGATGGTTTTATGGGACTGAACGTCCCCATGGTTAAATGATGTCCAAAGACTTTGTGCAAATGGTAGTGTTGATTTGGTGTGGTGGAGGAGGCAGAGCGTTTGGACGCCCCCATGGGGTAGGGTTCATCGCATGTCGTCTTCGCATGTTCACCGATTCGATTGCCTAGTAGCGCATGGGTGGTAGTGGGGAGTCCTCCTGGACGAGGCGAGAAATGAAGAGCGACTTTGTCTCTCTTGTTCTCAATGCACTTGAGGGTGCCTTGTTGTTGGTTTCGGTTTCGAGGACTCTATCGATTCGGGTGACCGTCTAGAGGTCGTAGCACAACGAAAAGAGCCTTTTGTGGACTCAACGACACAGGTAGCGCCTTCCCTTGGAGTAGCTTGCGAAGTTTCAGTCCATGCTCGAACACGGTCGTAAGTTGTTTAAGGGTTAGGGGAAGCAGTGGGAGGGATGTTTGAGGGCCATGTCTCGAAAATCCCTTGTCTTGGCTACGGTACGCTATGTTTCTGCGTTTCACGGGGGAGTTTTCTGTTGTTCGGTCGCGTGACGGGGAAATCGGTTAACCCCGAGATTCGTTTCTGTAGAGTTGCGAGATCAGAGCCAGCACTGATGGCTTTAAGGGATTGAACGATCCCATGTGGAAGCGCATGGGTGGTAGTGGGGAGTTCACATGGACGAGTGGAGAAACGACGAGTGATCCGTTGTCTCTTGTTCTCAATGCACTTGAGGGTGCCTCGTTGTTGGTTTCGATTTTGAGGACTCTATCGATTCGGGTGACCGTCTCGAGGTCGTAGCACAATGAAAAGAGCCTTTTGTGGACTCAAGGACACAGGTAGCGCCTTCCCTTTGAGTAGCTTGTGAAGTTTGAGCGCACGCTCGAACACGGTCGTAAGTTGTTTAAGGGTTAGGAGAAGCAGTCGGAGGGATGTTTGAGGGCCATGTCTCGAAAATCCCTTGTCTTGGCTATGGCACGCTGTGTTTCTGTGTTTCATGAAGGAGTTTTCTATTGCTCGGTCGTGTGATGGGGAAATCGGTTAACCCCGAGATTCGTTTCTGTAGAGTTGCAAGATCAGAGCCGGCACTGATGGCTTTATGGGATTGAACGATCCCATGCGGAAGCGCATGGGTGGTAGTGGGGAGTTCAACTGGAGGAGTGGAGAAATGATGAGTTATCAGTTCTCTCTTGTTCTCAATGCACTTGAGGGTGCCTCGTTGTTGGTTTCGATTTTGAGGACTCTATCGATTCAGGTGACCGTCTCGAGGTTGTAGCACAACGAAAAGAGCCTTTTGTGGACTCAAGGACAGAGGTAGCGCCTTCCCTTCGAGTGGCTAGCGAAGTTTGAGGGCACGCTCGAACACAGTCGTAAGTTGTTTAAGGGTTAGGAGAAGTAGTCAGAGGGATGTTTGAGGCCCATGTCTCGAAAATCCCTTGTCTTGGCTGTGGCACGCTGTGTTTCTGTGTTTCACGGAGGAGTTTTCTGTTGCTCGGTCACATGACGGGGAAATCGGTTAACCCCGAGTTTCGTTTCTGTAGAGTTGCGAGATCAGAGCAGGCACTGATGGCTTTATGGGATTGAACGATCCCATGCGGAAACGATGTCGAATGACTTCACGCGAATGGTAGCGTTGATTCGGTGTGGTGGAGGAGGTAGAGCGTTCGGGCGCCCCCACGGGGTAGCGTCGAGTGCATGTCGTCTCTGCCTGTTCACCGATTCGATTGCCTAGTAGCGCATGGGTGGTAGTGGGGAGTTCACCTGGATGAGTGGAGAAACGACGAGTGATCCGTTGTCTCTTGTTCTCAATGCACTTGAGGGTGCCTCGTTGTTGGTTTCGTTTTCGAGGACTCTATCGATTCGGGTGACCTTCTTGAGGTCGTAGCACAACAAAAAGAGCCTTTTTTGGACTCAAGGACACAGGTAGCGCCTTCCCTTGAAGTAGCTTGCGAAGTTTGAGTGCACACTCGAACACAGTCGTAAGCTGTTTAAGGGTTAGGAGAAGCAGTTGGAGGGATGTTTCAGGCCCATGTCTCAAAAATCCCTTTTCTTGGCTTCGGCACGCTGTGTTTCTGTGTTTCACGAAGGAGTTTTCTGTTGCTCGGTCGCGTGACGGGGAAATCGGTTAACCCCGAGATTCGTTTCTGTAGAGTTGCGAGATCGGAGCCGGCACTGATGGCTTTATGGGATTGAACGATCACATGCGGAAGCGCATGGGTGGTAGTGGGGAGTTCACCTGGACGAGTGGAGAAACGATGAGTCATCCGTTCTCTCTTGTTCTCAATGCACTTGAGGGTGCCTCGTTGTTGGTTTCGGTTTTGAGGACTCTATCGATTCGGGTGACCGTCTTGAGGTCATAGCACAACGAAAAG
This sequence comes from Gnetum montanum, assembly GCA_015680685.1. Lineage (NCBI taxonomy): Eukaryota > Viridiplantae > Streptophyta > Gnetopsida > Gnetales > Gnetaceae > Gnetum > Gnetum montanum. The sequence goes on from MNCI01010878.1 coordinate 390,003, forward strand.
AGCCTTTTGTGGACTCAAGGACACAGGTAGCGCCTTCCCTTGGAGTAGCTTGCGAAGTTTGAGCGCACGCTCGAAGATGGTCATAAGTTGTTTAAGGGTTAGGAGAAGCAGTGGGAGGGATGTTTGAGGCCCATGTCTCGAAAATCCCTTGTCTTGGCTACAGCACGCTGTGTTTCTGTGTTTCACGAAGGAGATTTCTATTGCTCGGTCGCGTGACGGGGAAATCGGTTAACCCCGAGATTCGTTTCTGTAGAGTTGCGAGATCGGAGCCGACACTGATTGCTTTACGGGATTGAACGATCCCATGTGGAAGCACATGGGTGGTAGTGGGGAGTTCACCTGGACGAGTGGAGAAATGACGAGTGATCCGTTCTCTCTTGTTCTCAATGCACTTGAGGGTGCCTCGTTGTTGGTTTCGGTTTCGAGGACTCTATCGATTCGGGTGACCGTCTCGAGGTCGTAGCATAATGAAAAGAGCCTTTTGTGTACTCAAGGACACAAGTAGCGCCTTCCCTTGGAGTAGGTTGCGAAGTTTGAGCGCACGCTCAAACATGGTCGTAAGTTGTTTAAGGGTTAGGAGAAGCAGTCAGAGGGATGTTTGAGGCCCATGTCTCGAAAATCCCTTGTCTTGGCTGCGGCACGCTGTGTTTCTGTGTTTCACGAAGGAGTTTTCTGTTGCTCGGTTGCGTGACGGGGAAATCTATTAACCTCAAGATTCATTTCTATAGAGTTGCGAGATCGGAGCCGGCACTGATGGCTTTACGGGATTGAATGATCCCATGCGGAAGTGCATGGGTGGTAGTGGGGAGTTCACCTGGATGAGTGGAGAAACGACGAGTGATCCGTTCTCTCTTGTTCTCAATGCACTTGAGGGTGCCTCGTTGTTGGTTTCGGTTTCGAGGACTCTATCGATTCGGGTGACCATCTCGAGGTCGTAGCATAACGAAAAGAGCCTTTTGTGGACTCAAGGACACAGGTAGCGCCTTCCCTTGGAGTAGCTTGTGAAGTTTGAGCGCACACTCGAACACGGTCGTAAGTTGTTTAAGGGTTAGGAGAAGTAGTTGGAGGGATGTTTGAGGCCCATGTCTCGAAAATCCCTTGTCTTGGTTGTGGCACGCTGTGTTTCTTTGTTTCACAGAGGAGTTTTCTGTTGCTCGGTCACGTGACGGGGAAATCGGTTAACCCCGAGATTCGTTTCTATAGAGTTGCGAGATCAGAGCCGGCACTGATGGCTTTACGAGATTGAACGATCCCATGTGGAAGCACATGGGTGGTAGTGGGGAGTTCACCTGGACGAGTCTAGAAACTACGAGTGATCCGTTCTCTCTTGTTCTAAATGCACTTGAGGGTGCCTTGTTGTTGGTTTCGGTTTCGAGGACTCTATCGATTTGGGTGACCATCTAGAGGTCGTAGCACAACGAAAAGAGCCTTTTGTGGACTCAAGGACACAGGTAGCGCCTTCCCTTGGAGTAGCTTGCGAAGTTTGAGCACACGCTTGAACACGGTCGTAAGTTGTTTAAGGGTTAGGAGAAGCAGTTGGAGGGATGTTTGAGGCCCATGTCTCAAAAATCCCTTGTCTTGGCTGCGGCACGCTGTGTTTCTATTTTTCACGGAGGAGTTTTCTGTTCCTCGGTCACGTGACGGGGAAATCGGTTAACCCCGAGATTCGTTTCTGTAGAGTTGCAAGATCGGAGCTGGCACTGATGGCTTTAAGGGATTGAACGATCCCATGCAGAAGCGCATGGGTGGTAGTGGGGAGTTCACCTGGATGAGTGGAGAAACGACGAGTGATCCATTCTCTCTTGTTCTCAATGCACTTGAGGGTGCCTCGTTGTTGGTTTCGGTGTGTGAATCAACAGTTCCTCTCGTACTAAGTTGAAGTACTATCGCGGCGCGCACCATCAGTAGGGTAAAAATAACCTGTCTCATGATGGTCTAAACCCAGCTCACATTCCCTATTGGTGGGTGAACAATCCAACACTTGGTGAATTCTGCTTCACAATGATAGGAAGAGCCGACATCGAAGGATCAAAAAGTAGGTCATCGTGTTTGGTTGAAAAGCCAGTGACGCAAAGCTACCATGTGTCGGATTATGACTGAACGCCTCTAAGTCAGATTCCATGCTAGAGGCGGCACCTCTTTCCTTGTCGGTTGCTACGCGACCTACGGTAGGGGCGGCTTCGTTGCTCCTGTTGGCATGTGTCGATGGAACCCCCTGGTCCTGCCTGCACGGTGGGGGCACTGGGGGCCATGCAGTTTCATTTCGAGCAGTCGGTGAGAAGAATCCTTTTCAGATGACTTAAATACACGATGGGGTATTGTAAGTGGCAGAGTATCCTTGCTGCCACGATCCACTGAGATTCGGCCTCTTATCGTCGAGATTCGTGATCCTCTCTCTCTCTCCCTCGTCCTCTTCTTTGCGCCTTCTCTTTCACTTTTTCTCCCTCTGCAGATGCCTCGCCGCGTTTTTTCCCCTCACCGAAATCCTCATCTCGTGAGGTCATGCATTTTTTTTGAGAGAGATGTGTGTCTTCCCCTTCACGGGCACATGCATCATCACACGTGCATGCACGAGTCCCTTTCTTCCGAGGCAAATCCTGGTCCGTCCGGATATGTTTTTTGATCTCGCGATCGGGAAAATCACCTGCGTGGGCCCCTTTTGTTCATTTGCGTCATGTTGGCAGCGCACGTCCCCTCTGCCTATGAGGTTGCACGAAGTCGGAGGCCGCAATGCAACCTTCCTGATGACCACGAGGTTTCCGCTTTCGCCCATGACCCTCGTGACCAAATTTGCAAGCCTGCAGCATGGCTGGGAGCACCTCGCAAAGCTGCATTGGCACGAACACTCCCGCAAGACCAAGTGTGTTTGCCAAATGGACCCCCGTGTGACCAAGCATTGGCCGAATGGGCAACCCTCGAGACCAAATTTATAAGGGTGCAAAAGATGGTTTGGCTAAAACTAGCCCAATCAACATATAGGCAGACAGGTAGCGTTCTCCCTGGGAGCACCTCGCATAGCTGTGCGCTCTCACCAGACCAAGTGTGGGCCGAACGGTCCCTCGTGACAAAGGGTACAAGGGTGCAGGATGGTATGGCTGAAATTGGCCCAATCAACATATGTGGGAAGAGGCAGCGTTCTCCTTGGGAGCACCTCGCATAGCTGAGCTCTCACGAGACCGAGTGATGGCCCAACGGACCCTCGAGACCGAGTGTTGGCCCCACGGTCCCTCGTGACCCAATGTTGGCCCAATCGTCCCTCGTGACCAAGGGTTGGCCCAACGGACCCTCGTCTCTATGGGAGCACCTCACATAGCTGCGCTAGCACGAGTGCTCTCACGTGACCAAGTGATGGCCCAACGGACCCTCGTGACCGAGTGTTGGCCCCACGGTCCCTCGTGACCCAATGTTGGCCCAATCGTCCCTCGTGACCAAGGGTTGGCCCAACGGACCCTCGTCTCTATGGGAGCACCTCACATAGCTGCGCTAGCACGAGTGCTCTCACGTGACCAAGTGTTGGCCCAACGGTCCCTCGTGACCAAGTGTTGGCCCAACAGACCATCGTGACCGAGTGTTGGCCCAACAGACCCTCGTGTCCAAGTGTTGGCCCAATGGTCCCTCATGACCAACTATTTTCCCAACGGTCCCTCGTGTCCAAGTGTTGGCCCAACGGTCCCTCGTGACCAAGGGTTGGCCAAACGGTCCCTCGTCACCAAATTTATAAGGGTGCAGGATGGTACGGCTGAAACAGGCCCAACCAGCATATATGGGTAGAGGTAGCATTCTCCCTGGGAGCACCTTGCATAGCTGCGCTGGCACGAGTGCTCTCACGTGACCAAGTGATGGCCCAACGGACCCTCGTGTCCAAGTGTTGGCCCAATGGTCCCTCGTGACTAGATTTATAAGGGTGCAGGATGGTATGGCTAAAACAGGCCCAATCAGCATATATGGGGAGAGGTAGCATTCTCCCTGGGAGCACCTCGCATAGCTACGCTGGTACGAGCGCTCTCACGAGACCAAGTGATGGCCCAATGGACCCTTGTATCCAAGTGATGGCCCAACGGACCCTCGTGACCAGGCGTTGGCCCAACGGACACTCGTGACCAAGTGTTGCCCAAACGGTCCCTTGTGACCAAGCGTTGAACCAGCAGTCCCTCGTGACCACATTTATAAGGGTGCAGGATGGTATGGCTGAAACTGGCCCAATGAACATATATGGGCAGAGGTAGCATTCTCCCTGGGAGCACTACACGGTGCTCTCGCAAGAGTGCTCTCCATGGGAGAACCTCACATAGCTGCACTGGCACGAGCGCTCTCACGAGACCAAGTGATCGCCCAACGGACCCTCGTGACCACATTTATAAGGGTGCAGGATTGTATGGCCGAAACTGGCCCAATCAACATATATGGGAAGAGATAGCGTTCTCCCTGGGAGCACTGCACGGTGCTCTCGCAAGAGTTCTCTCCATGGGAGCACCTCGCATAACTGTGCTGGCACGCGCGCTCTCACAAGACCAAGTGATCGCCCAACAGACCCTCGTGACCAACTGTTGTCCAAACGGTCCCTCGTGGCCAAGGGTTGGCCCAACAGTCCCTCGTGACCAAGCATTGAACCAACGATCCCTCGTGACCCGGTGTTGGCCCAACGGTCCCTCATGACCAAGCGTTGAACCAGCGGTCCCTCGTGACCACATTTATAAGGGTGTAGGATGGTATGGCTGAAACTGGCGCAATCAACATATATGGGAAGAGATAGCGTTCTCCCTGGGAGCACTGCACGGTGCTCTCGCAAGAGTGCTCTCCATGGGAGAACCTCGCATAACTGTGCTGGCACGAGCGCTCTCACAAGACCAAGTGATCGCCCAACAGACCCTCGTGACCACATTTATAAGGGTGTAGGATTGTATGGCCGAAACTGGCCCCATCAACATATATGGGGAGAGGTAGCGTTCTCCCTTGGAGCACTACACGGCGCTCTCGCAAGAGTGCTCTCCATGGGAGCACCTCGCATAGCTGCATTGGCACGAGCGCTCTCACGAGACCAACTGATGGCCCAACGGACCCTCGTGAGACCAAGTGTTGGCCCAACGGTCCCTCGTGACCAAGTGTTATCCAAACGGTCCCTCGTGACCAAGCGTTGAACCAACGATCCCTCGTGACCCGGTGTTGGCCCAACGGTCCCTCATGACCAAGCGTTGAACCAGCGGTCCCTCGTGACCACATTTATAAGGGTGCAGGATGGCATGGCTGAAACTGGCCCAATCAACATATATGGGGAGAGGTAGCGTTCTCCCCGGGAGCACTGCATGGTGCTCTTGTAAGAGTGCTCTCCATGGGAGCACCTCGCATAGCTGCGTTGGCATGAGCACTCTCACGAGACCAAGTGATGGCCCAAAAGATCCTCGTGATCAAGTGTTGGCCCAACAGTCCCTCGTGACCACATTTATAAGTGTGCAGGTTGGTATGGCTGAAACTGGCCCAATCAACATATATGGGGGGAGGTAGCATTCTCCCTAGGAGCACTGCACGGTGCTCTTGTAAGAGTGCTCTCCATGGGAGCACCTCGCATAGCTGCGTTGGCATGAGCACTCTCACGAGACCAAGTGATGGCCCAAAAGATCCTCGTGATCAAGTCTTGGCCCAACAGTCCCTCGTGACCAGATTTATAAGTGTGCAGGTTGGTATGGCTGAAACTGGCCCAATGAACATATATGGGGAGAGGTAGCATTCTCCCTGGGAGAACCGCACGGTGCTCTCGCGAGAGTGCTGTTTATGGGAGCACCTCGCATAGCTACGCTCGCACGAGACCAAGTGATGTCCCAACAGACCCTCGTGACCAAGAGGTAGCCAAATAGTCCCTCGTGACCAAGTGTTGGCCAAACGGTCCATCATGACCAAGCGTTGAACCAGCGGTCGCTCGTGACCAAGCGTTGAACCAACGGTCCCTCGTGACCAAGTGTTGGCCCAACAGACCATCGTGACCAAGGGTTGGCCCAACAGACCCTCGTGACCAACTGTTGTCCAAATGGTTCCTCGTGACCAACTGCTGGCCCAACGATCCCTCATGACCAAGTGTTGGCCCAACGGTTCCTCGTGACCAAGTGTTGGCCAAACGGTCCCTCCTCACCAAGCATTGAACCAGCGGTCCCTCGTGACCAAATTTATAAGGGTGCATGATGGTATGGCCGAAACTGGCCCAATTAACATATATGGGGAGAGGTAGCATTCTCCCTAGGAGCACTGCACGGTGCTCTGGTAAGAGTGCTCTCCATGGTAGCACCTCGCATAGCTGCATTGGCACGAGCGCTCTCACGAGGCCAACTGATGGCCCAACGGACCCTCGGGACCGAGTGCTGTCCAAACGGTCCCTCGTTACCAACTGTTGGCACAACGGCCCCTCGTGACCAAGTGTTGGCCAAACGGTCCATCATGACCAAGCGTTGAACCAGCGGTCGCTCGTGACCAAGCGTTGAACCAACGGTCCCTCGTGACCAAGTGTTGGCCCAAACGGTCCCTCGTGACCAACTGTTGGCACAACGTTCCCTCGTGACCAAGTGTTGGCCAAACGGTCCCTCATGACCAAGCGTTGACCTGACGGTCCCTCGTGACCAAATTTATAAGGGTGCAGGATGGTATCGCTAAAATTGGCCCAATCAACATATGTGGGGACAGGTAGCGTTCTCCCTGGGAGCACAGCACAGTGCTCCCGCAAGAGTGCTCTCCATGGGAGCACCTCACATAACTGCGTTGGCACGAGCACTCTCACGAGACCAAGTGTTGGCCCAACGGTCCCTCGTGACCAAATTTATAAGGGTGCAGGATGGTATGGCTAAAATTGGCCCAATCAACATATGTGGGGACAGGTAGCGTTCTCCCTGGGAGCACAGCACAGTGCTCCCGCAAGAGTGCTCTCCATGGGAGCACCTCACATAGCTGCGTTGGCACGAGCACTCTCACGAGACCAAGTGTTGGCCCAACAGTCCCTCGTGACCGAGTGTTGGCCAAACGGAGCATCGTGGCGAAGGGTTGGCCCAACGAACCCTCGTGACCAAGTGTTGGCCCAATGGTCCCTCTTGACCAACTGTTGGCCAAAGGGTCCCTCGTGACCAAGTGTTGACGCAGCGGACCCTCGTGACCAAGGGTTGGCCCAACGGTCCCTCATGACCAAATTTATAAGGGTGCAGGATGGTATGGTTGAAACTGTCCCAATCAGCATGTCTAGGGAGAGGTAGCGTTCTCCCTGGGAGCACCGCACGGTGCTTTCGTGAGAGTGCTCTCCATGGGAGCACCTCGCATAGCTGCGCTGGCACGAGTGCTCTCACGAAACCATGCGATGGCCCAATGGACCCTCATGATCAAGTGATGGCCCACCGGTCCCTCATGACCAAGGGTTGGCCAAACGGACCCTCGTGACCAAGGGTTGGCCCAACGGACCCGCATGACCAAGGGTTGGGCCCGCGGTCCCTTGTGACCAAGTGTTGGCCCAAACGGTCCCTCGTGACCAACTGTTGGCACAACGTTCCCTCGTGACCAAGTGTTGGCCAAACGGACCCTAGTAACCAAGGATTGGCCCAACGGTCCCTCGTGAGCAAGTGTTGGCCCAACGGTCCCTCGTGACCAAATTTATAAGGGTGCAAGATGGTATGGATGAAGCTGGCCCAATCAGCATATATGGGGAGAGGTAGCATTCTCACAGGGAGCACCGCACGGTGCTCTCGTGAGAGGGCTCTCCATGGGAGCACCTCGCATACCTTCGCTGGCACAAGCACTCTCACGAGACCAAGTGATGGCCCAATGGACCCTCGTGACCAAGTGATGGCCAAACGGACCCTCGTGACCAAGTGTTGGCCAAATGGTCCCTCATGACCAAGCGTTGAACCAATGGTCCCTCATGACCAAGTGTTGGCCCAATAGACCATCATGCCCTAGTGATGGCCCAACGGTCCCTCGTGACCAACTATTGGCCAAACGGACCCTCGTGACCAAGGGTTGGCCAAACGGATCCTCGTGACCATGGGTTGGTCCAACGGACTTGCATGACCAAGGGTTGGGCCAATGGTTCCCTATGACCAAGTGTTGGCCCAATGGTCCCTCGTGACCAAGTGTTCGCTCAACGGACCCTCGCGACCAAGGGTTGTTCCAACGGTCCCTCGTGACCAATTGTTGGCCAAACGGTCCCTCGTGACCAAATTTATAAGGATACAGGATGGTATGGCAGAAACTATCCCAATCAGCATATATGGGGAGAGGTAGCGTTCTCCCTGGGAGCACCTTGCATAGCTACGCTGGCACGAGCACTCTCACATGACCAAGTGATGGCCCAACGGACCCTCGTGACCAAGGGTTGGCCCAATGGTCCCTCATGACCAAGTGTTGGCCCAATGGTCCCTCGTGACCAAGTGTTGTCACAACATTCCCTCATGACCAAGTGTTCGCTCAACGGTCCCTCGCGACCAAGGTTTGTTCCAACGGTCCCTCGTGACCACCTGTTGGCCCAACAGACCATCGTGACCGAGTGATAGCCCAACGGAACCACGCGACCAACTGTTGGCCAAACGGACCCTCGTGACCAAGGGTTGCCCCAACGGTCCCTCGTGACCAATTGTTGGCCAAACGGTCCCTCGTGACCAAATTTATAAGGGGGCAAGATGGTATGGATGAAGCTGGCCCAATCAGCATATATGGGGAGAGGTAGCGTTCTCCCTGGGAGCTCCTTGCATAGCTACGCTGGCACGAGCACGTTCACATGACCAAGTGATGGCCCAACGGACCTTCGTGAACAAGCGTCAAACCAATGGTCCCTCATGACCAAGGGTTGGCCAAACGGACCCTCGTGTCCAAGGGTTGGCCAAACGGACCCTCGTGTCCAAGGGTTGGCCAAACGGATCCTCGTGTCCAAGAGTTGGCCCAACGGTCCCTCGTGACCAAGGGTTGCCCCAACAGACCCTTGTGACCAAGTGTTGGCCCAACAGTCCCTCGTGACCAAGTGTTCGGCAAACGGTCCCTCGTGACTAAGGGTTGGCCCAACGGTCCCTCATGACCAACTGTTGGCCCAACGATCCCTCGTGACCAAGGGTTGCCCCAACAGACCCTTGTGACCAAGTGTTGGCCCAAACGGTCCCTCGTGACCAACTATTGGCCAAACGGACCCTCGTGACCAAGTGATGGCCAAACGGACCCTAGTCACCAAGGATTGGCCCAATGGTCCCTCGTGACCAAGTGTTCGCCAAACGGTCCCTTGTGGCCAAGGGTTGGCCCAAGGGTCCCTCATGACCAACTGTTGGCCCAACGATCCCTCGTGACCAAGGGTTGGTCCAACAGTTCCTTGTGACCAACTGTTGGGCAAACGGTCCCTCGTGACCAAGGGTTGGCCCAATGGTCCCTCGTGACCAAGTGTTGGCCAAACGATCCCTCGTGACCAAGTGTTCGGCAAACGGTCCCTCGTGACCAAGGGTTGCCCCAACGGTCCCTCATGACCAAGTGTTCACCAAATGGTCCCTCATGACCAAGGGTTGCCCCAACAGACCCTTGTGACCAAGTGTTGGCCCAACGATCCCTCGTGACCACATTTATAAGGGTGCAAGATGGTATGGCAGAAACTAGCCCAATCAGCATATATGGGGAGAGGTAGCGTTCTCCCTGGGAGCACCTTGCATAGCTACGCTGGCACGAGCACTTTCACATGACCAAGTGATGGCCCAACGGACCTTCGTGACCAAGCGTCAAACCAATGGTCCCTCATGACCAAGTGTGGGGCCAATGGTCCCTCATGACGAAGTGTTCGCCAAACAGTCCCTCGTGACCAAGTGTTGGCCAAAAGGTCCCTCGTGACCAAGCGTTGAACCAACGGTCCCTCGTGACCAAGTGTTGGGCCAACGGTCCCTCGTGACCAAGTGTTCGCCAAACGGTCCCTTGTGGCCAAGGGTTGGCCCAAGGGTCCCTCATGACCAACTGTTGGCCCAACGATCCCTCGTGACCAAGGGTTGGCCCAATGGTCCCTTGTGACCAAGTGTTCGCCAAACGATCCCTCGTGACCAAGTGTTCGCCAAATGGTCCCTCGTGACCAAGGGTTGCCCCAACGGTCCCTCGTGACCAAGTGTTTGCCAAACGGTCCCTCATGATCAAGGGTTGCCCCAACGGACACTCGTGACCAAGTGTTGGCCCAACGGTCCCTCGTGACCAAATTTATAAGGGTGCAGGATGGTATGGCTAAAACTGGCCTAATCAGCATATATGGGGAGAGGTAGCGTTCTCCCTGGGAGCACCGCAGGGTGCTCTCGTGAGAGTGCTCTCCATGGGAGCAACTCGCTTAGCTGCGATGGCATAAGTGCTCTCACGAGTCCAAGTGCTGGCCAAACGGATGCCCTCCCTGAGAGCGTGGTCCCTGAGAGCGTTCTCCTTGAGAGTGCCTTCCCGGTACGCACGTGAGAGTGTTCTCATTGAGAGCACCCTTCGTGGGAGCATTCTCCCTGAGTACACCTTGCGCTATGCATGTGAGAGCATTCTCTTGGAGAGCGTCCTCATTGAGAGTGTTCTCCTGGAGAGCGCCCTCGTTGAGAGCATTCTCTCGGAGCGTGCCCTCCATGAGAGTGCCCTCCCTGAGAACGGGCTCGCTGAGGATGCCCTCTCCAATAGCGTCCTTCTTAAGACTACACTCCACGAGATCGCCCTCTGTTAGAGCGGCCTCCCTGAGAGTGTTCTCCTTGAGATCACCCTCCCTAAGAGCGTTCTCCTTGTGTTACGCTCATGAGAGTGTTCTTCTCGAGAGCACCCTCGTTGAGAGCGTTCTCTCGAAGAGTGCCCTCCGTTAGAGCGGTGTTCTTGAGAGCGTTCTCGCTGAGTGCACCCTCTCTGAGAGCACCTTGCATTACGCACGTGAGAATGTTCTCCTCGAGAGCACGCTCGTTGAGAGCATTCTCATGGAGAGCGCACTCCTCGAGAGAGTTCTGGCTGAGAACACCCTCCTCGAGAGCATTCTCGCTGAGAGCACCCTCTACGAGAGCATTTTCTTTGAGGATGCCTTTACTTGGTGCTCTCTCTTTGAGGACGCTCTTTTTGTGAACGCGGTCTTCATGATGAAATTTATAAGGATGCAAGATGGTATGGCTGAAACTGGCCCAATAAGCATATATGGGAAGAGGTAGCGTTCTTCCTGGGAGCATCGCACGGTGCTCTCGCGAGAGCACTCTCACAAGAGCGCCTCGCATAGCTGTGCTAGCAAGAGCGTGCTCTCACGAGAGCACCTCATGCAACGCTTGCGAGAGGACTCTCCGTGGGAGTGCCTGTTGCTGCGCACATGATGGTGTTCTCTCTTGGAGTGTCCTCCCTGAGAGAGCCTTGCGTTACGCATTTGAGAGCGTTCTCAATGAGACAGCCCTCGTTGAGAGCATTCTGTTGGAGAGCGCTCTTCTTGGGAGTGGCCTCCCTGAAAGCGTTCTCCTCGAGAATGCCCTCCTTGAGAGCATTCTCCGTGAGAGTGCCCTCCCTGAGCATGCTGAACGTGAGCATGCTCTCTATGGGAGCGCACTCCATGGAGAGCGTTCTCATTGACAGCGTTCTCCTTGAGAGCACCTTACACTACGCATGTGGGAGCATTCTCCTTTGGAGCGTCCTCCCTAAGAGCGCCTTGTGCTATGCACGTGAGAGTGTTCTCCTCGAAAGCGCCCTCATTGAGAGCATTCTCTTGGAGAGTGCCCTCCTTGAGAATGGTCTCCCTGAGGACACCCTCCTTGAGAGCATCCTCCTTAAGAGTGTGCTCCATGAGAACGTTCTCCTTGAGAGTGCCCTCCCCGAGAGCACCTTCCGCTACGCACGTGAGAGTGTTCTCATTGAGAGCACCATCTCGGAGGGCATGCTCCCAGCAAGCGCTCTCCCTGAGAGTGGCCTCCCTCATAGCATTTTCCCTGATAGTGCCTTGCGCTACGCATCTGGGAGTCTTCTCCTTGAGAGTACCTTCTTTGAGAGCGTTCTCTCAGAGCGTGCCCTTCCTAAGAGTGCCCTCCGAGAGAAGGGTCTCCCTGAGGACGCCCTCCTTAAGAGCGTGCTCTGTGAGAGCGTTCTCCTTGAGAGCGCCCTTCGTTAGAGTGGCTTTTTGGAAAGCGTTCTCCTTGAGAGTGCCCTTCATGAGAGCACCTTGCGCAATGCACGTGAGAGTGTTCTCGTTGAGAGCACCTTCCTGGAGAGTGGCCTCCCTCCAAGTGTTCTCCTTGAGAATGCCTTGCGCTATGCACATGAGAGTGTTCTCCTCGAGAGCATTGTCTTGGAGAGCATCCTCCATTAGAGTGCCCTCCCTGAGAGCTCCCTCCGTGGGAGCGTTCTCCCTGAGTGCACCTTGCGCTATGCACGTGAGAGTGGTCTCTTGGAGAGCGCCCTCGTTGAGAGCGTTCTCTCAGAGCGCACCCTCCATGAGAGTGCCCTCCCTGANCGTTCCTCAAAGAGCACCCTCGGTTAGAGGGGTGTTCCTGAGAGCATTCTCACTGAGTGCACCCTCTTTGAGAGTGCCTTGCATTACGCACGTGATAATGTTCTCCTCAAGAGCACGCTCGTTGAGAGCATTCTCATGGAGAGCAGCCTTTGTTAGAGCGTTCTTGCTGAGAGCGCCCTCCCCGAGAGCTTTCCCACTGAGAGTGCTCTCTACGAGAGCATTTTCCTTGAGGGTGCCCTTACTTGGTGCTCTCTCTTTGGGAACGCTCTTTTTGAGAACGCGGTCTTCGTGATCAAATTTATAAGGGTGCGGGGCGGTATGGCTAAAACTGGCCCAATTAGCATATATAGGGAGAGGTAGCGTTCTTCCTGGGAGCATCGCACGATGCTCTCGTGAGAGCACTCTCACGAGAGCGCCTCGCATAGCTACGCTGGCAAGAGCGCGCTCTCATGAGAGCACCTCATGCAGTGCTTGCGAGAGCACTCTCCGTGGGAGTGCTTCTTGCTGCGCACGTGATGGTGTTCTCTCAAGGAGCGTCCTCCATCAGAGAGCCTTGCATTGCGCATTTGAGAGCATTCTCAATGAGAGAGCCCTCATTGAGAGCATTCTGTTGTAGTGCGCTCTTCCTGGGAGTGGCCTCCCTAAAAGCGTTCTCCCCGAGAATGCCCTCCTTGAGAGCGTTCTCCGTGAGAGCACCCTCCTTGAGCATGCTCAACGTGAGCATGCTCTCTGTTGGAGTTCCCTCCATGAGAATGCTCTCATAGAGAGTGCCCTCCATGAGAACGCTCTCCTAGAGAGCACCCTTCTTAAGAGTGTGCTCCCGGGGAGAACACTATCTCTCTATATATATGTTGATTGGGCCAATTTTAGCCATACCGTCCCACACCCTTATAAATTTGGTCAGGAAGGTCCATTCGGCCAACGCTTGGTCGAGAGCATCTCCTAAAGAACGTTCTCCATGAGAGCGGCCTTTCAGAGAGCGTTCTCCTTGAGAGTGCCTTGGGCTACGCACATGAGATTATTCTCCTGGAGAGTGCCTTCGTTGAGAGCTCCTTTTCGAAGGGTGCCCTCCCCGAGAGCGACCTCCTTGAGAGCACCTTGCGTTGCGCACCTGAGAGTGTTCTCCTCGAGAGCATACTTGTTGAGAGCGTTCTCTTGGAGAGCGCCCTTCTTGAGATCGGTCTCGCTAGGGGCGCCCTCCCCGAGAGCATTCTCGTTGAGAGCACCCTCCGTTAGAGTGGCCTTCTGAAGATCTTTCTCCTTGAGAGGGCCCTCGCTAGGAGCGTTCTCCCTGTAACACCCTGGTTGAGAGCATTCTGTCGAAGAGTGCCCTCCCTGAGAGCATTCTACCTGAGAGCTGCCTCAGTCAGAGCGGCCTCCATGAGAGCGTTCTCCCTGAGAGCGCCTTGCACCCTGGTGTGAATGTTCTCCTCGAGAGCGCCCTCCCCTAGAGCGTTATGTTGGACAGAATCCTTCGTTAGAGCGGCCTCCATGAGAGCGTTCTCCATGAGAGCATCTTGCGTTACGCACGTGAGAGTTTTCACCTTGAGAGCGTTCTTTCGTAGAGCGTCCTTCCTAAGAGCGCCCTCCCTGAGAATGCCCTCCTTGAGAGCGGTCTCCCTGAGGACGTCCTCATCGGTAGCATTCTCCCTGTTGCGCCCTCGTTGAGAGCGGTCTCCCTGGAGAACGCCCTCCTTGAGAGCAGTCTCCCTGAGAGTGCGCTCATGGGGAGCGGTCTCCTTGAGAGCGATCTTCATAAGAGTGCCCTCCTTGAGAACGCCCTTCTTGAGAGCGATCTCGCTGAGGGCGCCTTCATCATGAACGTTCTCCCTCGAGCGCCCTCATCGGGAGTAGTCTCCTTGGGAGTGATCGTCCTGAGTGTGCCCTCCCTGAGAACGTCCTCCTTGAGAGCAATCTCACTGAGGACGCCCTCATCAGGAGTGTTCTCCCTGGAGCGCCCTCATTGAGAGTGCCCTCATCTAGAGCAGTCTCCTTGGGATCGGTCTTCCTAAGAGTGCCCTCACTGAGAACGCCCTCCTTGAGAGAAATCTCACTGAGGACGCCTTCATCGGGAGCGTTCTCCCTGGAGAGCCCTCGTTGAGAGCGGTCTTCCTGGAGAACACCCTCCTTGAGAGCGGTCTCTCTGACAGCGCCCTCATCGGAAGCGTTCTCCTTGGAGCGCCCTCATTGAGGGTGTTTTGTCGAAGAGCTTTCTCCTTGAGAGGGCCCTCCTCGTTGGGAGCGTTCTCCCTGTAACACCCTGGTTGAGAGCACTGTGTCGAAGAGTGCCCTCCCTGAGAGCGTTCTCCATGAGAGCTACCTTCATCAGAGCGGCCTCCATGAGAGCGTTCTCCTTGAGAGCGCCTTGTGCCCTCGTGTGGATATTCTCCTCCAGAGCATCGTCGTTGAGAGTGTTCTTTGGAAGAGCACCCTCCCTGAGAACGCCCTCCGTGAGAGCGCCCTCTGTTAGAGTGGCCTTTCGGAGAGTGTTCTCAATGAGAACGCCCTCCCAGAGAGCGCCTTGCACCATGCACATGAGAGCGCTCTTCTTGAGCTGGTCCTTCGTGATCAAATTTGTAAGGGTGCGGGACGGTATGGCTGAAACTGGCCCAATCAACATATATAGGGGGAGGTAGAGTTGATGAGCGGTCGGAGTGATATAGAGCGATACGTGGGTTTCTTCCCCCAGGGAAGCCTTGCCCTGCCCATGATATCGCGGCCTCGTTGTTCATGTCCATGACCCGCGAGCCTTGTTTGCAAAGAAAGATAGCCCCAGAGAAGGTGGTGTCCTCGTTTACGATTTGAGATAAAAGGCTTGCAGCGTTGTGGGCATGTTCCATGGGGTTGGTTGCCCTGGAGCATTCTTCTTGGAGCGCCCTCATTGAGAGCTCCCTTTGGGTGAGTGCTCTCCCTCAAAGGGACCTCCCTTAGCGCACTTTGCATTATGCACACGAGAGTGTTCTCTTGGAGAGCATCCTTGTTGAGATTGTTCTCTTGGAGAGCTACCTCCATTAGAAAACCGTCATTGAGATCGGTTTCGTTGGGGACGCCCTCGTTGAGAGAGTCCCTTTTGAAGAGCATTCTACATGAGATCGCCCTCCTCGAGAGAATTCTCCTTGAGAGCTCTCTCCCTTAGAGCGGCCTCTCTCAGAGCGTTCTCCTCTAGAGCACCTTGCGTTATGCACGTGAGAGTGTTCTCCCTAAGAGCGCCTTTGTTGAGAGCGTTCTCTTGGAGAGTGGCCTCCATTAGAATGCCTTTCTTGAGAGCGGGCTCCGTGAGATCGCCCTCGATGAGAGCATTATTTTTAGGAGTGCCCTTCATTAGAGGGGCCTTCGGAAGAGCGTTCTCTTTGAGAGTGCCCTCGTTGAGATCGTTTTGTCGAAGAGTGCCTTCGTTTAGAGTGCACCCTTCATGAGACCGTTTTCCCTGAGTGCGGCCTCTGTGAGAACGTTCTTCCTGAGGACGCGTTCTCCAATTATCTTGTGCTACGCCCGTGAGAGCATTCTTCTTGAGCGCGCCCTCGTTGAGAGCTCTTTCTCAGAAGGTGCCCTCTTAGAGAACGGTCTTCATTAGTGGAAGCACCCTCAGAGCGTTCGACCTGAGATCACCTTGTGTTACGCACATGATAGTGTTCGCCCCGAGAGCGCTGTTGTTGGGAGTGTTCTCTTGGAGAGCATCCTCCATTACAGCATCCTCGTTGAGATCGGTCTGGCTGAGGACGCCCTCCTTGAGAGCGTTCTTCTTCAGAGCACCCTCTGATAGAGAGACCATCTGACAAGTGTTCTCTTTGAGGGTGCCCTCTCCCGGATCGTTCTTCATAGAGTGTCCTTGTCGAGATCGTTTTGTCGAAGGATGCCCTCATTTAGATCGCCTTTGCTGAGATTGTTCTTCCTAAGAGCAGTCTCTGTGAAAGCGTTCTCCTTGAGAGCTTCCTCCATGATGGCGTTGTCCATGGGATCACCTTGCGTTATGCACGTGAGAGTGTTCACCTTGAGAGTGTCGTCGTTGAGAATGCCTGGATCAGAGAGTGCCCTCCCTGAGAATGGTGTCGTTGAGGATGCCCTTTTATAGAGGCGTCCTCCTTAAGAATGTTCTCGGTGGTAGCGGCCTCTCCAGGAGCACGCTCCAGTAGAGTCGCTTTTCGGATAGTGTTCTCCTTGAGAGCACCCTCCCCGAGAGCGCTTAGCGTTAGTCGCATGAGAGTGTTCTCCTGGAGAGTGCCCTCGTTGAGAGCTCGCTCTTGAAGGATGCCCTTCCAGAAAGACGCCCTCCTTGACAGCGTCCTCCTTGAGAGCGTTGTACGTGAGATCGCCTTCCCTGAGAGCGAGAGCGTTCTCCTAGACAGCACCCTGCTAAAGTGGCCTTCCATTTGAGCATTCTCCACGGAGCGCCGTCATCGAGAACGTTTTGTTGAAGAGCGCCCTCCTTGAGGTCGGCCTCTAGTAGAGTGGCCTTTGCAGGAGCATTCTCCTTGAGAGTGGATTCGATGAAAGCGTTGTCCATGAGAGCACCTTGCGTTATGCACGTGAGAGTGTTCACCTCGAGAGCTCCCTCATGGAGCACATTCTTTTGGAGAACGCCCTTCGTAAGAGTGCCCTTCCTGAGAATGCCATCCTTGAGATTGGCCTCCCAGAGGACAGCCTGCTCAAGAGCGTCTTTCTTAAGAACGTTCTTCATGAGATCGACCTCCCTGAGAGTGCCCTCCTTGAGAGCATTCTCATGGAGAGCTTTCTGCGTAAGAGTGGCATCTCGAAGAGCGACCTCCTTGAGAGCATCTTTCTCGAGAGCGCGTTGCACTACGTTATAGTGTTCTCTATGAGGGCGCTCTCGTGGAGAGCTTCGTCTTGGAGGGTGACCTCCCAGAGAGCGATCTCCCTTTGAGCATTCTCCCTGAGAGCACTTTGCGTTATGCACGTGAGAGTGTTCTCCTTGAGAGCATCTTTGTTGAGCTACCTTTGTATTAGAATGCCATCCTTGAGATCAGTCTTATTGGGGATGCCATCCTTTAGAGCGTTCTACATGAGATTGCCCTCCCCGAGAGTGTTCTCCTTGAGAGCAGCCTTTCGAAGAGCATATTCTCCTAGGGAGGGTCCTCGTCGTTAGCGTTCTCCATGGAGCTCCCTCGTTGAGAGCGTTCTATCGAAGAGTGCTCTCCGTGAGAGCGTTCTCCTTGAGATCGGCCTCTGTTAGAGTGGCATCCGCGAGAGCGTTTTTCATGAGAGCGCCGTGCGCTCTCGTGTGAGTGTTCTCCTCGAGAGCATCCTCGTTAAGAGCACCATTAATAAGAGTGCCCTTCCTGAGAGTGGTCTCATTCAGGACGGCGTCGTCGGGAACGGTCTCCTTAAGAATGTTCTAGGTGAGAGCGCCCTCGCTTAGAGCGGCCCTTCCGAGAGAACTCTCAAAGGGAGTGCTCTCCTTCAGGTGCTGTGTTGTGACCAAATTTAGAAGGGTGCAGGACGGTATGGCTGAAACTGGCCCAATCAACATATATAGGGGGAGGTAGAGTTGACGAGCGGTCGGAGGGATATAGAGCGATACATGGGTTTCTCCCCCCAGGGAAGCCTTGCCCTGCCCACGATATCGCAGCCTCGTTGTTCATGTCGTTGACCCACGAGCCCTGGAGAAGGCGGTGTCCTCGTTTACGATTTAAGATGAAAGGCTTGCAGCATTGCGGGCATGTTCTGTGGGGCTAGTTGCCCTGGAGGGTTGTTCCTAGAGCGCCCTCATTGAGAGCTCCCTCTTGGAGAGCGGTCTCCATCAAAGGGAGCACTTTACATTACGCACGCAAGAGTGTTCTCTTGGAGAGCATCCTTGTTGGGATTATTCTCTTGGAGAGCTACCTCGATTAGAACACCCTCCTTGAGAGCGTTCTCTTTAAGAGTGTTCTACATGAGATCGCCCTTCCCAAGAGCATTCTCCTTGAGAGGTCTTGCCCTCAGAGCGATCTCCTCTAGAGCACCTTGCGTTGCGCACGTGAGAGTGTTCTCCCTGAGAGCGTCTTTGTTGAGAGCGTTCTCTTGGAGAGTGGCCTCCATTAGAATGCCTTCCTTGGGAGCAGGATCCGTGAGATCGCCCTGCATGAGAGCGTTCTTCTCAGGAGTGCCCTTCATTAGAGGGGCCTTCAGAATAGTGTTTTCTTTGAGATTGTTCTATTGAAGAGTGCCTTCTTTTAGAGCGTGCCCTTCACGAGAGCTTTTTTCCCTGAGAGCGGCCTCTGTGAGAACGTTCTTCCTGAGGACGTCTTCTCCGATTATCTTGCGCCAAGCACGTGAGAGTGTTCTCCTCGAGAGCGCCTTCGTGGAGAGCTCTTTTTCAGAAGGTGCCCTCTTCTAGAGCGAGCATCCTCAGAGCGTTCGACCTGAGAGCATCTTGTGTTACGCACATGATAGTGTTCTCCTCGAGAGCACCGTGGTTGGGAGCATTCTCTTGGGGAGCGTCCTCCATTACAGTGTTCTCGTTGAGAGCGGTGTGGCTGAGGATGCCCTCCTTGAGAGTGTTCTTTCTTCTGAGCGCCCTTTGCAAGAGCGACCATTTGAGGAGTGTTCTCTTTGAGAGTGCCCTCTCCCAGAGCGTTCTGTCTAGAGTGCCCTCGTCAAGATCGTTCTGTTAAAGGGTTCCCTCATTTAGATCGCCTTTGCTGAGAGCATTCCTCCTAAGAGTGGTCTCTTTGAAAGTGTTCTCCCAGAGAGCTTCCTTCGTGATGGCATTGTCCATGGAAGCACGCTTGCGCTATGCACGCGAGAGTGTTCTTCTTGAGAGTGCCATCATTGAGAACGCTTGGATCGGAGGTGAGAGCGCTCTCATTGATTTGGTCCTTGGTGACCAAATTTATAAGGGTGTGGGGTGGTATGGCTGAAACTGGCCCAATCAACATATATAGGGGGAGGTAGAGTTGACGAGAGGTTGGAGTGAAAGAGTGATACGTGGGTTTCTCCCCCCAGGGTTTTTTTGCCCTACCCACGATATTGAGGCCTAGTTGTCCATGTGGGTAACTTGCAAGGCTTGTTGGGAAGAAGGATAACCCTGGAGAAGGTGGTGTCCTCGTTTACGATTTGATTCGGGTGACCGTTTCGTGGTTGTAGCACATCAAAAATAGCCGGCATTGATGGCTTTACAGGATTGAACGATCCCATGCGGAAACGATGTTGAATGACTTCGTGCGAACGGTAGTGTTGATTCGGTGCGGTGGAGGAGGTAGAGCATTTGGGCACCCGCACGGGGTAGCATCGAGCGCATGTCGTCTCTGCCTGTTCATTGATTCAATTGCCTAGTAGCGCATGGGTGGTAGTGGGGAGTTCACCTAGACGAGTGGAGAAACGATGAGTGATCTGTTCTCTCTTGTCCTCAATGCACTTGAGGGTGCCTCGTTGTTGGTTTCGATTTTGAGGACTCTATCGATTCAGGTGACCATCTCGAGGTCGTAGCACAACGCAAAGAGCCTTTTGTGGACTCAAGGACATAGGTAGCACCTTCCCTTGGAGTAGCTTGCGAAGTTTGAGCGCACACTTGAACACGGTCGTAAGTTGTTTAAGGGTTAGGAGAAGCAGTCGGAGGGATGTTTGAGGCCCATGTCTCGAAAATCCCTTGTCTTGGCTGTGGCACGCTATGTTTCTGTGTTTCACGGAGGAGTTTTCTATTGCTCGGTCGCGTGACGGGGAAATCGGTTAACCCAGAGATTCGTTTCTATAGAGTTGCAAGATCAGAGCCGGCACTGATGGCTTTACGGGATTGAACGATCCCATGCGGAAGCGCATGGGTGGTAGTGGGGAGTTCACCTGGATGAGTGGAGAAACGATGAGTGATCCGTTCTCTCTTGTTCTCACAGTTGAGGGTGCCTCGTTGTTGGTTTCGGTTTTGAGGACTCTATCGATTTGGGTGACCGTCTCGAGGTCGTAGCACAACGAAAAGAGCCTTTTGTGGACTCAAGAACACAGGTAGCGCCTTCCCTTGGAGTAGCTTGCAAAGTTTGAGCGCACGCTCGAACACGGTCATAAGTTGTTTTAAGGGTTAGGAGAAGCAGTGTGAGGCCCATGTCTCGATAATCCCTTGTCTTGGCTGCAGCACGCTGTGTTTTTGTGTTTCACGAAGGAGTTTTCTGTTGCTCGGTCGCGTCACGGGGAAATCGGTTAACCCCGAGATTCATTTTTGTAGAGTTGCGAGATCGGAGCCAGCACTGATGGCTTTACTGGATTGAACGATCCCATGCGGAAGCGCATGGGTGGTAGTGGGGAGTTCACCTAGACGAGTGGAGAAACGACGAGTGATCTATTGTCTCTTGTTCTCGATGCACTTGAGTGGTTTCGGTTTCGAGGACTCTATCGATTCGGGTGACCGTCTCGAGGTCGTAGCACAACGAAAAGAGCCTTTTGTGGACTCAAGGACATAGGTAGCGCCTTCCCTTGGAGTAGCTTGCGAAGTTTGAGCGCACGCTTGAACACGGTCGTAAGTTGTTTAAGGGTTAGGAGAAGCAGTCGGAGGGATGTTTGAGGCCCATGTCTCGAAAATCCCTTGTCTTGGCTGCGGCACGCTGTGTTTTTTTGTTTCACGGAGGAGTTTTCTGTTGCTCGGTCGCGTGATGGGGAAATCGGTTAACCCCGAGATTCGTTTCTGTAGAGTTGCGAGATCAGAGCCGGCACTGATGGCTTTACGGGATTGAACGATCCCATGCGGAAGCGCATGGGTGGTAGTGGGGAGTTCACCTAGACGAGTGGAGAAACGACGAGTGATCCGTTCTCTCTTGTTCTCAATGCACTTGAGGGTGCCTCGTTGTTGGTTTCGGTTTCAAGGACTCTATCGATTCGGGTGACCATCTGGAGGTCGTAGCACAACGAAAAGAGCCTTTTTGGACTCAAGGACATAGGTAGCGCCTTCCCTTGGAGTAGCTTGCGAAGTTTGAGCGCATGCTCGAACATGGTCGTAAGTTGTTTAAGGGTTAGGAGAAGCAGTCGGAGGGATTTTTGAGGCCCATGTCTCGAAAATCCCTTGTCTTGGCTGCGGCATGCTGTGTTTTTGTGTTTCACGGAGGAGTTTTCTGTTGCTCGGTCACGTGACGGGGAAATCGGTTAACCCCGAGATTCATTTTTGTAGAGTTGCGAGATCGGAGCCGGCACTGATGGCTTTAAGGGATTGAACGATCCCATGCGGAAGCACATGGGTGGTAGTGGGGAGTTCACCTGGACGAGTGGAGAAACGACGAGTGATCCGTTGTCTCTTGTTCTCAATGCACTTCAGGGTGCCTCGTTGTTGGTTTCGGTTTCGAGGACTCTATCGATTCGGGTGACCGTTTCGAGGTCGTAGAACAACGAAAAGAGCCTTTTGTGGACTCAAGGACACAGGTAGCGCCTTCCCTTGGAGTAGCTTGCGAAGTTTGAGCGCATGCTCGAACACAGTCGTAAGCTTTTTAAGGGTTAGGAGAATCAGTCGGAGGGATGTTTGAGGCCCATGTCTCGAAAATCCCTTGTCTTGGCTGTGGCACGTTGTGTTTCTGTGTTTCACGAAGGAGTTTTCTGTTGCTCGGTCGCGTGATGGGGAAATAGGTTAACCCCGAGATTCGTTTTTGTAGAGTTGCGAGATCGGAGCCGGCACTGATGGTTTTATGGTATTGAATGATCCCATGCGGAAGCGCATGGGTGGTAGTGGGGAGTTCACCTGGACGAGTGGAGAAACGACGAGTGATCTGTTGTCTCTTGTTCTCAATGCACTTCAGGGTGCCTCGTTGTTGGTTTTGGTTTCGAGGACTCTATCGATTCGGGTGACCGTTTCGAGGTCGTAGCACAACGAAAAGAGCCTTTTGTGGACTCAAGGACACAAGTAGCGCCTTCCCTTGGAGTAGCTTGCGAAGTTTGAGCGCATGCTCGAATACGGTCGTAAGCTTTTTAAGGCTTAGGAGAATCAGTCGGAGGGATGTTTGAGGCCCATGTCTCGAAAATCCCTTGTCTTGGCTGTGGCACGTTGTGTTTCTCTGTTTCATGAAGGAGTTTTCTGTTGCTCGGTCGCGTGACGGGGAAATAGGTTAACCCCGAGATTCGTTTCTGTAGAGTTGCGAGATCGGAGCCGGCACTGATGGTTTTATGGTATTGAATGATCCCATGCGGAAGCGCATGGGTGGTAGTGGGGAGTTCACCTGGACGAGTGGAGAAATGACGAGTGATCCATTCTCTCTTGTTCTCAATGCACTTGAGGGTGCCTCATTGTTGCTTTCGGTTTCGAGAACTCTATCGATTCGGGTGACCGTCTCGAGGTTGTAGCACAACGAAAAGAGCCTTTTGTGGACTGAAGGACACAGGTAGCACCTTCCCTTGGAGTAGCTTGCGAAGTTTGAGCACACGCTCGAACACGGTCGTAAGTTGTTTTAAGGGTTAGGAGAAGCAGTTGGAGGGATGTTTGAGGCCCATGTCTCAAAAAATCCCTTGTCTTGGCTGCGGCACGCTGTGTTTTTGTGTTTCACGAAGGAGTTTTCTGTTGCTCGGTCGCGTGACGGGGAAATCGGTTAATCCCGAGATTTGTTTCTGTAGAGTTGCGAGATCGGAGCCGGCACTGATGGCTTACGGGATTGAACGATCCCATGTGGAAGCGCATGGGTGGTAGTGGGGAGTTCACCTGGACGAGTCTAGAAATGATGAGTGATTTGTTCTCTCTTGTTCTCAATGCACTTGAGGATGCCTTGTTGTTGGTTTCGGTTTTGAGGACTCTATCGATTCGGGTGACCGTCTCGAGGTCGTAGCACAACGAAAAGAGCCTTTTGTGGACTCAAGGACACAGGTAGCGCCTTCCCTTGGAGTAGCTTACGAAGTTTGAGCGCACGCTCGAACACAGTTGTAAGTTGTTTAATGGTTAGGAGAAGCATTCAGAGGGATGTTTGAGGCCCATGTCTCGAAAATCCCTTGTCTTGGTTGCGGCACGCTGTGTTTCTGTGCTTCACGAAGGAGTTTTCTATTGCTCGGTCGCATGACGGGGAAATCAGTTAACCCCGAGATTCATTTCTGTAGAGTTGCGAGATCGGAGCTGGCACTGATGGCTTTACGGGATTGAACGATCCCATGCGGAAGCGTATGGGTGGTAGTGGGGAGTTCACCTGGACGAGTGGAGAAACGACGAGTGATCCGTTCTCTCTTGTTCTCAATGCACTTGAGGGTGCCTCGTTGTTGGTTTCGATTTCAAGGACTCTATCGATTTGGGTGACCGTCTCGAGGTCGTAGCACAATGAAAAGAGCCTTTTGTGGACTCAAGGACACAGGTAGCGCCTTCCCTTGGAGTAGCTTGCAAAGTTTGAGCGCACGCTCGGACACGGTCGTAAGTTGTTTTAAGGGTTAGGAGAAGCAGTCGGAGGGATGTTTGAGGCCCATGTCTCGAAAATCCCTTGTCTTGGCTATGGCACGCTATGTTTCTGTGTTTCACGAAGGAGTTTTCTGTTGCTCGGTCGTGTGATGGCGAAATCGGTTAACCCCGAGATTCATTTCTGTAGAGTTGCGAGATCGGAGCCGACAATGATGGCTTTAAGGGATTGAACGATCCCATGTGGAAGTGCATGGGTGGTAGTGGGGAGTTCACCTGGAC
>MNCI01010878.1:423980-430998 GCA_015680685.1 Gnetum montanum
TCAACATATATGGGGAGAGGTAGCATTCTCCCTAGGAGCATTGCACGGTGCTCTCGCAAGAGTGCTCTCCATGGGAGCACCTCGCATAGCTGCATTGGCACGAGCGCTCTCACGAGACCAACTGATGGCCCAACGGACCCTCGTGACCAAGTGTTGGCCCAACGGTCCCTCATGACCAACTGTTGTCCAAACGGTCCCTCGTGGCCAAGGGTTGGCCCAACGGTCCCTCGTGACCAAGCATTGAACCAACGATCCCTCGTGACCCAGTGTTGGCCCAACGGTCCCTCATGACCAAGCATTGAACCAGCGGTCCCTTGTGACCATGTGTTGGCCCAACGATCCCTCGTGACCACATTTATAAGGGTGCAGGATGGTATGGCTGAAACTGGCCCAATGAACATATATGCGGAGAGGTAGCGTTCTCCCTGGGAGCACTGCACGGTGCTCTCGCAAGAGTGCTCTCCATGGGAGAACCTCGCATAGCTACGCTGGCATGAGCACTCTCACGAGACCAAGTGATCACCCAATGGACCCTCGTGACCACATTTATAAGGGTGCAGGATTGTATGGCCGAAACTGGCCCAATCAACATATATGGGAAGAGGTAGCATTCTCCCTTGGAGCACTGCACGGTGCTCTCGCAAGAGTGCTCTCCATGGGAGCACCTCGCATAGCTGCATTGGCACGAGCGCTCTCACGAGACTAACTGATGGCCCAACGGACCCTCGTGAGACCAAGTGTTGGCCCAACGGTCCCTCATGACCAACTGTTGTCCAAACGGTCCCTCATGACCAAGCGTTGAACCAGCGGTCCCTCGTGACCACATTTATAAGGGTGCAGGATTGTATGGCCGAAACTGGCCCAATCAACATATATGGGAAGAGGTAGCATTCTCCCTTGGAGCACTGCACGGTGCTCTTGCAAGAGTGCTCTCCATGGGAGCACCTCGCATAGCTGCATTGGCACGAGAACTCTCACGAGACCAAGTGATGGCCCAACAGACCCTCGTGATCAAGTGTTGGCCCAACGGTCCCTCGTGACCACATTTATAAGGGTGCAGGATGGTATGGCTGAAACTGGCCCAATCAACATATATGGGGAGAGGTAGCGTTCTCCCTGGGAGCACTGCACGGTGCTCTCGCAAGAGTGCTCTCCATGGGAGCACCTCGCATAGCTGCGCTGGCACGAGACCAAGTGATGGCCCAACGGACACTCGTGACCAAGTGTTGTCCAAACGGTCCCTCGTGACCAACTGTTGGCCCAACGGTCCCTCGTGACCAACTGTTGGCCCAACGGTCCCTCGTGACGAACCGTTGGCCCAACGGTCCCTCGTGACCAACTGTTGGCCCAACGGTCCCTCATGACCACATTTATAAGGGTGCAGGATGGTATGGCTGAAACTAGCCCAATCAACATATATGGGGAGAGGTAGCATTATCCCTGGGAGAACCGCACGGTGCTCTCGCGAGAGTGCTGTTCATGGGAACACCTCGCATAGCTGCGCTCGCACGAGACCAAGTGATGTCCCAATGGACCCTCGTGACCAAGAGTTCACCAAACAGTCCCTCGTGACCAAGAGTTGGCCAAACGGTCCGTCATGACCAAGCGTTGAACCAGCGGTCACTCATTACCAAGCGTTGAACCAACAGTCCCTCGTGACCAAGTGTTGGCCCAACGGACCCTCGTAAGACCAAGTGTTGGCCCAATGATCCCTCGTGACCAACTGTTGTCCAAACGGTCCCTCGTGACCAAATTTATAAGGGTGCAGGATTGTATGGCTGAAACTGGACCAATCAACATATAGGGGGAGAGGTAGCATTCTCCCTGAGAGCAATGCATGGTGCTCTCGCAAGAGTGCTCTCCATAGGAGAACCTCGCATAGCTGCGCTGGCAAGAGCGCTCTCACGAGACCAAGTGATGGCACAACGGACACTCGTGACCAAGTGTTGGCGAAACGGTCCCTCATGTCCAAGCGTTGACCCAACGGTCCCTCGTGAACAAATTTATAAGGGTGCAGGATGGCATGGTTGAAACTGGCCCAATCAACATAAATTGGGAGAGGTAGCGTTCTCCCTGGGAGCACCTCGCATAGCTGCGTTGGCACGAGCGCTCTCATGAGACCAACTGATGGCCCAACGGACCCTCGTAAGACCAAGTGTTGGCCCAACAGACCACCGTAACCAAGGGTTGGCCCAACGGAACCTCGTGACCAACTGTTGGACCAACGGTCCCTCATGACCAACTGTTGTCCAAATGGTTCCTCGTGACCAACTGCTGGCCCAATGGTCCCTCGTGACAAAGTGTTCACCAAACGGTCCCTTGTGACCAAGTGTTGGCCCAACGGTCCCTTATGACCAAGTGTTGGCCAAACGGTCCCTCGTGACCAACTGCTGGCCCAATGGTCCCTCGTGACCAGGTGTTGGCCCAACGGTCCCTTATGACCAAGTGTTGGCCAAACGGACCCTCGTGACTAAGGGTTGGCCCAACGGTCGCTCGTGACCAAGCATTGAACCAACGGTCCCTTGTGACCACATTTATAAGGGTGCGGGATGGTATGGCTGAAACTAGCCCAATCAACATATATGGGGACAGGTAGCATTCTCCCTTGGAGCACTGCACGGTGCTCTCACAAGAGTGCTCTCCATGGGAGAACCTCGCATAGCTGCGCTGGCAAGAGCGCTCTCACGAGACCAACTGATGGCCCAACGGACCCTCGTAAGACCAAGTGTTGGCCCAACGGTCCCTTATGACCAAGTGTTGGCCAAACGGTCCCTCCTGACCAAGCGTTGAACCAGTGGTCACTCATTACCAAGCGTTGAACCAACAGTCCCTCGTGACCAAGAGTTGGCCAAACGGTCCGTCAGGACCAAGCGTTGAACCAGCGGTCCCTCATTACCAAGCGTTGAACCAACAGTCCCTCGTGACCAAGTGTTGGCCCAACGGACCCTCATGACCACATTTATAAGGGTGCATGATTGTATGGCTGAAACTGGACCAATCAACATATATGGGGAGAGGTAGCATTCTCCCTTGGAGCACTGCACGGTGCTCTCGCAAGAGTGCTCTCCATGGGCGCACCTCGCATAGCTGCACTAGCACGAGCGCTCTCACGAGACCAACTGATGGCCCAACGGACCCTCGTAAGACCAAGTGTTGGCCCAATGATCCCTCGTGACCAACTGTTGTCCAAACGGTCCCTCGTGACCAAGGGTTGGCCCAACGGTCCCTCGTGACCAGGCGTTGAACCAACGATCCCTCGTGACCCAGTGTTGGCCCAACGGTCCCTCATGACCAAGCGTTGAACCAGCGGTCCCTCGTGACCACATTTATAAGGGTGCAGGATTGTATAGCCCAAACTGGCGTAATCAACATATATGGGGAGAGGTAGCGTTCTCCATGGGAGCACTGCACGGTGCTCTCCCAAGAGTGCTCTCCACGGGAGCACCTCGCATAGTTGCATTGGCACGAGTGCTGTCACGAGACCAACTGATGGCCCAACGGACCCTCGTAAGACCAAGTGTTGGCCCAATGATCCCTCGTGACCAACTGTTGTCCGAGCGGTCCCTCGTGACCAAGGGTTGGCCCAACGGTCCCTCGTGTCCAAGCGTTGAACCAACGATCCCTCGTGACCCAGTGTTGGCCCAACGGTCCCTCATGACCAAGCGTTGAACCAGCGGTCCCTTGTGACCACATTTATAAGGGTGCAGGATTGTATGGCCCAAACTGGCGTAATCAACAAATATGGGGAGAGGTAGCGTTCTCCATGGGAGCACTGCACGGTGCTCTCACAAGAGTGCTCTCCATGGGAGAACCTCGCATAGCTGCGCTGGCACGAGCGCTCTCACGAGACCAAGTGATCACCGAACGGACCCTCGTGACCACATTTATAAGGGTGCAGGATTGTATGGCCCAAACTGGCGTAATCAACATATATGGGGAGAGGTAGCGTTCTCCATGGGAGCACTGCACGGTGCTCTCACAAGAGTGCTCTCCATGGGAGCACCTCGCATAGTTGCATTGGCACGAGTGCTGTCACGAGACCAACTGATGGCCCAACGGACCCTCGTGACCGAGTGTTGGCCCAACGGTCCCTCGTGACGAACTGTTGTCCAAACTGTCCCTCATGGCCAAGGGTTGGCCCAACGGTCCCTCGTGACCAAGCATTGAACCAACGATCCGTCGTGACCCAGTGTTGGCCCAACAGTCCCTCGTGACCAAGCGTTGAACCAGCGGTCCATCGTGACCAAGTGTTGGCCCAACGGTCCCTTGTGACCACATTTATAAGGGTGCATGATGGTATGGATGAAACTGGCCCAATGAACATATATGGGGAGAGGTGGCATTGTCCCTGGGAGCACTGCACGGTGCTCTTGCAAGAGTGCTCTCCATGGGAGAACCTCGCATAGCTGCGCTGGCACGAGCGCTCTCACGAGACCAAGTGATCGCCCAACGGACCCTCGTGACCACATTTATAAGGGTGCAGGATTGTATGGCCGAAACTGGCCTAATTAACATATATGGGGAGAGGTAGCGTTCTCCCTTGGAGCACTGCACGGTGCTCTCCCAAGAGTGCTCTCCAAGGGAGAACCTCTCATAGCTGCGCTGGCACGAGTGCTCTAACGAGACCAAGTGATCACCGAACGGACCCTCGTGAGCCCAAGTGTTGGCCCAATGGTCCCTCGAGACCAACTGTTGTCCAAACGGTCCCTCGTGACCAACTGTTGTCCAAACGGTCCCTCGTGACCAAGGTCTGGCCAAACGGTCCCTCATGACCAAGCGTTGAACCAACGATTCCTCGTGACCCAATGTTGGCCCAACGGTCCCTCATGACCAAGCGTTGAACCAACGGTCCCTCGTGACCACATTTATAAGGGTGCAGGATGGCATGGATGAAACTGGCCCAAACAACATATATGGGGAGAGGTAGTGTTCTCCCTGGGAGCACTGCACGGTGCTCTCGCAAGAGTGCTCTCCATGGGAGAACCTCTCATAGCTGCGCTGGCACGAGTGCTCTAACGAGACCAAGTGATCGCCCAACGGACCCTCGTGACCACATTTATAAGGGTATAGGATTGTATGGCAGAAACTGGCCCAATCAACATATATGGGGAGAGGTAGCATTCTCCCTTGGAGCACTGCACGGTGCTCTCCATGGGAGCACCTCGCATAGCTGCGTTGGCACGAGTGCTCTCACGACACGAACTGATGGCCCAACGGACCCTCGTGAGACCAAGTGTTGGCCCAACGGTGCCTCATGACCAACTGTTGTCCAAACGGTCCCTCGTGACCAAGGGTTGGCCCAACGGTCCCTTGTGACCACATTTATAAGGGTGCAGGATGGCATGGCTGAAACTGGCCCAATCAACATATATGGGGAGAGGTAGCGTTCTCGTTGGGAGCACTGCACGGTGCTCTTGCAAGAGTGCTCTCCATGGGAGAACCTCGCATAGCTACGCTGGCACGAGCGCTCTCACGAGACCAACTGATGGCCCAACGGACCCTCGTGACCGAGTGTTGGCCCAACGGTCCCTCGTGACCAAGTGTTGGCCAAACAGTCCCTCGTGACTAACTGTTGGCCCAACGGTCCCTCGTGACCACATTTATAAGGGTGCAGGATTGTATGGCCGAAACTGGCCCAATTAACATAGATGGGGAGAGGTAGCATTCTCCCTTGGAGCACTGCACGGTGCTCTTGCAAGAGTGCTCTCCATGGGAGCACCTCACATAGCTGCATTGGCACAAGCACTCTCACGACACCAACTGATGGCCCAACGGACCCTCGTGAGACCAAGTGTTGGCCCAACGGTCCCTCGTGACCAACTGTTGTCCAAACGGTCCCTCGTGACCAAGGGTTGGCCCAACAGTCCCTCATGGCCAAGCATTGAACCAATGATCCCTCGTGACCCAGTGTTGGCCCAACGGTCCCTCATGACCAAGCGTGGAACCAGCGGTCCCTTGTGACCACATTTATAAGGGTGCAGGATGGCATGGCTGAAACTGGCCCAATCAACATATATGGGGAGAGGTAGCGTTCTCCTCAGGAGCACTGCACGGTGCTCTTGCAAGAGTGCTCTCCATGGGAGCACCTCGCATAGCTGCGTTGGCACGAGCGCTCTCATGAGACCAAGTGATGGCCCAACGAACCCTCGTGATCAAGTGTTTGCCAAACGGTCCCTCATGACCAATTATTGGCCCAACGGTCCCTCGTGACCACATTTATAATGATGCAGGATGGTATGGCTGAAACAGGCCCAATCAACATATATGGGGAGAGGTAGCATTCTCCCTTGGAGCACTGCACGGTTCTCTTGCAAGAGTGCTCTCAATGGGAGCACCTCGCATAGCTGCGTTGGCACGAGCGCTCTCACGAGACCAACTGATGGCCCAACATACCCTCGTGACCAAGTGTTGGCCAAACAGTCCCTCGTGACTAACTGTTGGCCCAACGGTCCCTCGTGACCAACTATTGGCCCAACGGTCCCTCGTGACCAACTATCGGCCCAACGGTCCCTCGTGACCATATTTATAAGGGTGCAGGTTGGTATGGCTGAAATTGGCCCAATCAACATATATGGGTATAGGTATCATTCTCCATGGGAGCACCTCGCATAGCTGCGCTCGCACGAGACCAAGTGATGTCCCCACGGACCCTCATGACCAAGAGTTGGCCAAACAGTCCCTCGTGACCAAGAGTTGGCCAAATGATCCGTCATGACCAAGCGTTGAACCAGCGGTCGCTCGTGACCAAGCGTTGAACCAACAGTCCCTCGTGACCAAGTGTTGGCCAAACAGTCCCTCGTGACCAAGAGTTGGCCAAACGATCCGTCATGACCAAGCGTTGAACCAGCGGTCGCTCGTGACCAAGCGTTGAACCAACAGTCCCTCGTGACCAAGTGTTGGCCCAACAGACCATCGTGACCAAGGGTTGGCCCAACGGACCCTCGTGACCAACTGTTGTCCAAATGGTTCCTCGTGACCAACTGTTGGCCCAACGGTCCCTCGTGACCAAGTGTTGGCC
>MNCI01010878.1:433016-458232 GCA_015680685.1 Gnetum montanum
TCGTGACCAAATTTATAAGGGTGCAAGATGGTATGGCTGAAACTGGCCCAATCAGCATATATGGGGAGAGGTAGCATTCTTGTTGGGAGCACCGTATGGTGCTCTCCATGGGAGCACCTCGCATAGCTGCGTTGGCACAAGCACTCTCACGAGACCAAGTGATGGCCTAACGGACCCTTGTGACCAAGTGTTGGCCATACGGTCCCTCGTGACCAAGCGCTAAACCAACGGTCCCTCATGGCCAAGTGTTAGCCCAACGGTCCCTCGTGACCAATTGTTGGCCAAACAGTCCCTCGTGACCAAGCGTTGGCCAAACGGTCCCTCGTGACCAAGGGTTGGCCCAACGATCCCTCATGACCAAGGGTTGCCCCAACGGTCCCTCGTGACCAAGTGTTCACCAAACGGTCCCTCGTGACCAAGTGTTGGCCAAACGGACCCTAGTAACCAAGGATTGGCCCAACGGTCCCTCGTGACCAAATTTATAAGGATGCAGGATGGTATGGCAGAAACTGGCCCAATCAGCATATATGGGGAGAGGTAGCGTTCTCCCTGGGGGCACCTTGCATAGCTGCACTAGCACGAGCACTTTCACGTGACCAAGTGATGGCCCAACGAACCCTCGTAACCAAGTGTTGGCCCAACGGACCCTCGTGACCAAGCGTTGAACCAACGGTCCCTCGTGACCAAGTGTTGGGCCAACGGTCCCTCGTGACCAAGTGTTCACCAAACAGTCCCTCGTGATCAAGGGTTGCCCCAACGGACCCTCGTGACCAAGTGTTGGCCCAACGGTCCCTCGTGACCAAGTGTTCGCCAAATGGTCCCTCATGGCCAAGGGTTGGCCCAACGGTCCCTCATGACCAACTGTTGGCCCAATGATCCCTCGTGACCAAGGGTTGGCCCAACGGTCCATTGTGACCAACTGTTGGGCAAACGGTCCCTCGTGACCAAGGGTTGGCCCAACGATCCCTCATGACCAAGGGTTGCCCCAACGGTCCCTCATGACCAAGTGTTCACCAAACAGTCCCTCGTGATCAAGGGTTGCCCCAACGGACCCTCGTGACCAAGTGTTGGCCCAACGGTCCCTCGTGACCGAATTTATAAGGGTGCAGGATGGTATGGCTAAAACTGTCCTAATCAACATATATGGGGAGAGGTAGCATTCTCCCTAGGAGCACCGCATGGTGCTCTCATGAGAGTGCTCTCCATGAGAGCAACTCACTTAGCTGTGATGGCATGAGCGCTCTCACAAGTCCAAGTGTTGGCCAAACGGACGCCCTCCCCGAGAGCGTGCTCCCTGAGAGCGTTCTCCTTGAGAGTGCCTTCCTGGTACGCACGTGAGAGTGTTCTCATTGAGAGCACCCTTTGTGGGAGTGTTCTCCCTGAGTACACCTTGCGCTACACACGTGAGAGCATTCTCCTGGAGAGCATCCTCATTGAGAGCGTTCTCCTGGAGAGCGCCCTCGTTGAGAGCATTCTCTCGGAGCGTGTCCTCCATGAGAGTGCCCTCCCTGAGAACGGGCTCGTTGAGGACGCCCTCTCCAATAGCATCCTTCTTAAGACTGCACTCCACGAGATCGCCCTCTGTTAGAGCGGCCTCCCTAAGAGTGTTCTCCTTGAGATCACCCTCCCTAAGAGCGTTCTCCTTGTGTTACGCTCATGAGAGTATTCTTCTCGAGAGCGCCCTCGTTGAGAGCGTTCTCTCGAAGAGCGCCCTCCATTAGAGTGGTGTTCTTAAGAGCATTCTCGCTGAGTGCACCCTCTCTGAGAGCACCTTGCATTACGCACGTGAGAATGTTCTCCTCGAGAGCACGCTCGTTGAGAGCATTCTCATGAAGAGTCCCCTCCTCAAGAGAGTTCTGGCTGAGAACACCCTCCTCGAGAGCGTTCTCGCTAAGAGCGCCCTCTACGAGAGCTTTTTCTTTGAGGACGCCTTTACTTGGTGCTCTCTCTCTGAGGACGCTCTTTTTGAGAACATGGTCTTAGTGATGAAATTTATAAGGATGCAAGATGGTATGGCTGAAACTGGCCCAATAAGCATATATGGGGAGAGGTAGCGTTCTTCCTGGGAGCATCGCACGGTGCTCTCGCGAGAGCGCTCTCACAAGAGCACCTTGCATAGCTGCGCTAGCAAGAGCGCGCTCTCACGAGAGCACCTCATGCAGCGCTTGCGAGAGCACTCTCCATGGGAGTTCCTGTTGCTGCACACATGATGGTGTTCTCTCTTGGAGTGTCCTCCCTGAGAGAGCCTTGCGTTGCACATTTGAGAGCGTTCTCAATGAGATAGCCCTCGTTGAGAGCATTCTGTTGGAGAGCGCTCTTCCTGGGAGTGGCCTCCCTGAAAGCGTTCTCCTCGAGATGCCCTCCTTGAGAGCATTCTCCATGAGAGTGCCCTCCCTGAGCATGCTGAACGTGAGCACGCTCTCTGTGGGAGCGCACTCCATGGAGAGCGTTCTCGTTGATAGCGTTCTCCCCGAGAGCACCTTACACTATGCACGTGGGAGCGTTCTCCTTTGGAGCGTCCTCTGTGAGAGCGCCTTGTGCTACGCACGTGAGAGTGTTCTCCTCGAAAGTGCCCTCATTGAGAGCATTCTCTTGGAGAGTGCCCTCCTTGAGAATGGTCTCCCTGAGGACGCCCTCCTTGAGAGCATCCTCCTTAAGAGCATGCTCCATGAGAACGTTCTCCTTGAGAGCGCCCTCCCCGAGAGCACCTTACGCTACGCACGTGAGAGTGTTCTCATTGAGAGCACCATCTTGGAGGGCACGCTCCCAGCGAGCGCTCTCCCTGAGAGCGGCCTCCCTCATAGCATTTTCCCTAATAGTGCCTTGCGCTACGCATCTGGGAGTGTTCTCCTTGAGAGTGCCTTCATTGAGAGCATTCTCTCAGAGCGTGCCCTTCCTAAGAGTGCCCTCCGAGAGAAGGGTCTCCCTGAGGATGCCCTCCTTAAGAGTGTGCTCTGTGAGAGCGTTCTCCTTGAGAGCGCCCTTCATTAGAGTGGCTTTTTGGAAAGCGTTCTCCTTGAGAGCGCCCTTCATGAGAGCACCTTGCACAATGCACGTGAGAGTGTTCTCATTGAGAATGCCTTCCTGGAGAGTGGCCTCCCTCCAAGTGTTCTCCCTGAGAATGCCTTGCGCTACGCACATGAGAGTGTTCTCCTCAAGAGCATTGTCTTGGAGAGCATCCTCTGTTAGAGCACCCTCCCTGAGAGCGCCCTCCATGGGAGCGTTCTCCCTGAGTACACCTTGCGCTATGCACATGAGAGTGGTCTCTTGGAGAGCGTCCTCGTTGAGAGCGTTCTCTCGGAGTGCACCCTCCATGAGAGTGCCCTCCCTGAGAACGAGCTCACTGAGGACACCCTCCCCAATAGCGTCCTCCTTAAGACTGCCCTTTGCGAGATCGTTCTCTGCGAGAGCGCCCTCTGTTAGAGTAGCCTCCCTGAGAGCGTTCTCCTTGAGATTACCCTCCCTAAGAGCACCTTGTGCTATGCTCATGAGAGTGTTCTCCTTGAGAGCGTCCTCTCAAAGAGCACCCTTGGTTAGAGGGGTGTTCCTGAGAGCGTTCTTGCTAAGTGCACCCTCTTTGAGAGTGCCTTGCGTTACGCACATGAGAATGTTCTCCTCGAGAGCACGCTTGTTGAGAGCATTCTCATGGAGATCAGCCTTTGTTAGAGCGTTCTCGCTGAGAGCACCCTCCCTGAGAGCGTTCTCACTGAGAGCGCTCTCTACGAGAGCATTTTCCTTGAGGGTGCCCTTACTTGGTGCTCTCTCTGAGAACGCTCTTTTTGAGAACGCGGTCTTCATGACCAAATTTATAACGGTGCGGGACGGTATGGCTAAAACTGGCCCAATCAGCATATATAGGGAGAGGTAGCGTTCTTCCTGGGAGCATCGCACAATGCTCTCGCGAGAGCGCTCTCACGAGAGCGCCTCGCATAGCTGCGCTGGCAAGAGCGCGCTCTCATGAGAGTGCCTCATGCAGCGCTTGCGAGAGCAGTCTCCGTGGGAGTGCTTCTTACTGCGCACGTGATGGTGTTCTCTCAAGGATCGTCCTCCATCAGAGAGCCTTGCATTGCGCATTTGAGAGCGTTCTTAATGAGAGAGCCCTCATTGAGAGCATTCTGTTGTAGAGCGCTCTTCCTGGGAGTGGCCTCCCTAAAAGCGTTCTCCCCGAGAATGCCCTCCTTGAGAGCGTTCTTCATGAGAGCACCCTCCTTGAGCATGCTCAACGTGAGCACGCTCTCTGTTGGAGCACCCTCCATGAGAATGCTCTCGTAGAGAGTGCCCTCCATGAGAACGCTCTCCTAGAGAGCGTCCTTCTTAAGAGTGCGCTCCCGGGGAGAACACTATCTCTCCCTATATATGTTGATTGGGCCAGTTTTAGCCATACCATCCCGCACCCTTATAAATTTGGTCAGGAAGGTCCATTCGGCCAACGCTTGGTCGAGAGCGTCTCCTAAAGAACGTTCTCCATGAGAGTGGCCTTTCGGAGAGTGTTCTCCTTTAGAGTGCCTTGGGCTATGCACGTGAGATTGTTCTCCTGGAGAGCGCCTTCGTTGAGAGCTCCTTTTCGAAGGGTGCCCTCCCCAAGAGCAACCTCCTTGAGAGCACCTTGCATTGTGCACCTGAGAGTGTTCTCCTTGAGAGCGTACTTGTTGAGAGCATTCTCTTGGAGAGCACCCTTCTTGAGATCGGTCTCGCTAGGGGCGCCCTCCCCGAGAGCGTTCTCGTTGAGAGCGCCCTCCGTTAGAGTGGCCTTTTGAAGTGCTTTCTCCTTAAGAGGGCCCTCACTGGGAGCGTTCTCCCTGTAACACCCTGGTTGAGAGCATTCTGTCGAAGAGTGCCCTCCCTGAGAGCGTTCTTCCTGAGAGTTGCCTCAGTCAGAGCGGCCTCCACGAGAGCGTTCTCCTTGAGAGTGCCTTGCGCCCTGGTGTGAATGTTCTCCTCGAGAGCGCCCTCCCCTAGAGCGTTCTATTGGAGAGCATCCTCCGTTAGAGCGGCCTCCATGAGAGCCTTCTCCATGAGAGCACCTTGCGTTACACACATGAGAGTTTTCACCTTGAGAGAGTTCTTTCGTAGAGCGCCCTTCCTAAGAGCGCCCTCCCTGAGAACGCCCTCCTTGAGAGCGGTCTCCCTAAGGACATCCTCATCGGTAGCATTCTCCCTGTTGCGCCCTCGTTGAGAGCGGTCTCCCTGGAGAATGCCCTCCTTGAGAGTAGTCTCCCTGAGAGCACGCTCATGGGGAGCGGTCTCCTTGAGAGCGATCTTCTTAAGAGTGCCCTCCTTGAGAATGCCCTTCTTGAGAGCGATCTCGGTGAGGACGCCTTCATCGTGAAAGTTCTCCCTCGAGCGCCCTCATCGGGAGCAGTCTCCTTGGGAGCGATCGTCCTGAGTGTGCCCTCCCTGAGAATGCCCTCCTTAAGAGAAATCTCACTAAGGATGCCCTCATCGGGAGCGTTCTCCCTGGAGTGCCCTCATTGAGAGTGCCCTCATCTGGAGCAGTCTCCTTGGGAGCGGTCTTCCTAAGAGTGCCCTCACTGAGAATGCCCTCCTTGAGAGCAATCTCACTGAGGATGCCTTCATCGAGAGCGTTCTCCCTGGAGCGCCCTCATTGAGAGCGGTCTCCCTGGAGAACGCCCTCCTTGAGAGTGGTCTCTTTGATAGCGCCCTCATCGGAAGCATTCTCCTTGGAGCATTCTCGTTGAGGGCGTTTTGTCGAAGAGCTTTCTCCTTGAGAGGGCCCTCCTTTTTGGGAGCGTTCTCCCTGTAACACCCTAGTTGAGAGCAC
This sequence comes from Gnetum montanum, assembly GCA_015680685.1. Taxonomy (NCBI): domain Eukaryota; kingdom Viridiplantae; phylum Streptophyta; class Gnetopsida; order Gnetales; family Gnetaceae; genus Gnetum; species Gnetum montanum. The sequence continues at coordinate 438,799 of MNCI01010878.1, forward strand.
TGTGTCTAAGAGTGCCCTCCCTGAGAGAGTTCTCCTTGAGAGCTACCTCCATCAAAGTGGCCTCCACGAGAGCGTTCTCCTTGAGAGTGCCTTGCGCCCTCGTGTGGATGTTCTCCTCCAGAGCGTTGTCATTGAGAGTGTTCTTTGGAAGAGCACCCTCCCAGCGAACGCCCTCCGTGAGAGCGCCCTCTGTTAGAGTGGCCTTTTGAAGAGCGTTCTCAATGAGAACACCCTCCCAGAGAGCGCCTTGCACCACACACGTGAGAGTGCTCTCCTTGAGCTGGTCCTTCATGATCAAATTTGTAAGGGTGTGGGACGGTATGGCTGAAACTGGCCCAATCAACATATATAGGGGAAGGTAGAGTTGACGAGCGGTCGGAGTGATATAGAGCGATACGTGGGTTTCTCCTCCTAGGGAAGCCTTGCCCTACCCACGATATTGCGGCCTCGTTGTTCATGTCCGTGACCCACGAGCCTTGTTTGCGAAGAAGGATAGCCCCAGAGAAGGCAGTGTCCTCATTTACAATTTGAGATAAAAGGCTTGCAGCGTTGTGGGCATGTTCCGTGGGGTTGGTTGCCCTGGAGCGTTCTTCTTGGAGCGCCCTCGTTGAGAGCTCCCTCTGGGCGAGTGCTCTCCCTCAAAGGGACCTCCCTTAGCACACTTTTCGTTATGCATGCGAGAGTGTTCTCCTGGAGAGCACCCTTGTTGAGATTGTTCTCTTGGAGAGCTACCTCCATTAGAACACTGTCATTGAGATCGGTTTCGCTAGGGACGCCCTCGTTGAGAGAGTCCCTCTTGAAGAGCGTTCTACATGAGATCGCCCTCCTTGAGAGCATTCTCCTTGAGAGCTCTCTCCCTTAGAGCGACCTCTCTCAGAGTGTTCTCCTCTAGAGCACCTTTCATTGCGCACGTGAGAGTGTTCTCCCTGAGAGCGCCTTTGTTGAGAGCGTTCTCTTGGAGAGTGGCCTCCATTAGAATGCCTTTCTTGAGAGCGGGCTCCATGAGATCGCCCTCGATGAGAGCATTATTTTTAGGAGTGCCCTTCATTAGAGGGGCCTTCGGAAGAGCGTTCTCTTTGAGAGCGCCCTCGTTGAGATCGTTCTGTTGAAGAGTGCCTTCGTTTAGAGTGCGCCCTTCATGAGAGCGTTTTCCCTGAGTGCGGCCTCTGTGAGAATGTTCTTCCTGAGGACGCGTTCTCCGATTATCTTGTGCTATGCCCGTGAGAGTGTTCTTCTTGAGAGCACCCTCGTTGAGAGCTCTTTCTCAGAAGGTGCCCTCTTAGAGAACGGTCTTCGTTAGTGGAAGCATCCTCAGAGCGTTCGACCTGAGATCACCTTGTGTTACGCACATGATAGTGTTTGCCCCGAGAGCGCTATTGTTGGGAGCGTTCTCTTGGAGAGCATCCTCCATTATAGCGTCCTCATTGAGATCGGTCTGGCTAAGGATGCCCTCCTTGAGTGCGTTCTTCTTCAGAGCGCCCTCTGATAGAGCGACCATCTGACAAGTGTTCTCTTTGGTGGGGCCCTCTCCCGGATCGTTCTTCATAGAGTGCCCTCGTTGAGATCGTTCTGTCGAAGGGTGCCCTCATTTAGATCGCCTTTGCTGAGATCGTTCTTCCTAAGAGTGGTCTCTGTGAAAGCGTTCTCCTTGAGAGCTTCCTCCATGATGGTGTTGTCCATGGGATCACCTTGCGTTATGCACGTGAGAGTGTTCACCTTGAGAGTGTCGTCATTGAGAACACCTGGATCAGAGAGTGCCCTCGCTGATAACGGTGTCATTGAGGACGCCCTTCTAGAGAGGCGTCCTCCTTAAGAATGTTCTCGATGGTAGCAGCCTCTCCAGGAGAGCGCTCCAGTAGAGCCGCTTTTTGGATAGTGTTCTCCTTGAGAGCACCCTCCCCGAGAGCGCTTAGCATTAGTCGCATGAGAGTGTTCTCCTGGAGAGTGCCGTCGTTGAGAGCTCGCTCTTGAAGGATGCCCTCCTAGTAAGACACCGTCCTTGAAAGAATCCTCCTTGAGAGTGTTGTACATGAGATCGCCTTCCCTGAGAGCGAGAGCGTTCTCCTTGACAGCGCCCTGCTAAAGTGTCCTTCCATTTGAGTGTTCTCCGCGGAGCGCCGTCATCGATAACATTTTGTTAAAGAGCACCCTCCTTGAGGTCGGCCTCCAGGAGAGCGGCCTTTGCAGGAGCGTTCTCCTTGAGAGCGGATTTGATGAAAGTGTTGTCCATGAGAGAACCTTGCGTTATGCACATGAGAGCATTCACCTCGAGAGCTCCCTCGTTGAGCACGTTCTTTTGGAGAACGCCCTTCGTAAGAGTGCCCTTCCTGAGAATTCCCTCCTTGAGATTGGCCTCCCAGAGGACACCCTGCTCAAGTGTGTCTTTCTGAAGAATGTTCTTCATGAGATCGACCTCCCCAAGAGTGCCTTCCTTGAGAGCGTTCTCATGGAGAGCTTTCTGCATAAGAGTGGCATCTCGAAGAGCGATGTCCTTGAGAGCGTCTTTCTCGAGACCGCGTTGCACTACGTTATAGTGTTCTCTAGGAGGGCGCTCTCGTGGAGAGCTTCGTCTTGGAGGGTGACCTCCCAGAGAGCGGTCTCCCTTTGAGCGTTCTCCCTGAGAGCACTTTGCGTTATGCACGTGAGAGTGTTCTCCTTGAGAGCGCCTTTGTTGAGCTACCTTTGTATTAGAATGCCGTCCTTGAGATCGATCTTATTGGGGACGCCATCCTTTAGAGCGTTCTACATGAGATCGCCCTCCTCGAGAGCGTTCTCCTTGAGAGTGGCCTTTCGAAGAGCATATTGTCCTAGGGAGGGTCCTCGTCATCAGCGTTCTCCATGGAGCGCCCTCATTGAGAGCGTTCTATCGAAGAGTGCTCTCCGTGAGAGCGTTCTCCTTGAGATCGGCCTCTATTAGAGTGGCATCTGCGAGAGCGTTTTTCATGAGAGCACTGTGCGCTCTCGTGTGAGTGTTCTCCTCGAGAGCATCCTCATTAAGAGCACCATTAATAAAAGTGCCCTTCCTGAGAGTGGTCTCGTTCAGGATGGCATCATCGGGAACGGTCTCCTTAAGAACATTCTAGGTGAGAGCGCCCTCGCTTAGAGCGGCCCTTCCAAGAGTGCTCTCAGGGAGAGTGCTCTCCTTCAAGTGCTACATTGTGACCAAATTTAGAAGGGTGCGGGACGGTATGGCTGAAACTGGCCCAATCAACATATATAGGGGGAGGTAGAGTTGACGAGCAGTCGAAGTGATATAGAGCGATACATGGGTTTCTCCCCCCAGGGAAGCCTTGCCCTGCCCACGATATCGCAGCCTCGTTGTTCATGTCGGTGACCCATGAGCCCCGGAGAAGGCGGTGTCCTCATTTACGATTTGAGATGAAAGGCTTGCAGCATTGCAGGCATGTTCCCTGGGGCTGGTTGCCCTGGAGGGTTGTTCCTGGAGCGCCCTCCTTGAGAGCTCCCTCTTGGAGAGCGGTCTCCATCAAAGGGAGCACTTTGCGTTACGCACGCAAGAGTGTTCTCTTGGAGAGCACCCTTATTGGGATTATTCTCTTGGAGAGCTACCTTGATTAGAACACCCTCCTTGAGAGCGTTCTCTTTAAGAGTGTTCTACGTGAGATCGCCCTTCCCAAGAGCATTCTCCTTGAGAGGTCTCGCCCTCAGAGCGATCTCCTCTAGAGCACCTTGCGTTGCACACGTGAGAGTGTTCTCCCTGAGAGCGTCTTTGTTGAGAGCGTTCTCTTGGAGAGTGGCCTCCATTAGAATGTCTTCCTTGGGAGCGGGATCCGTGAGATCGCCCTGCATGAGAGCGTTCTTCTCAGGAGTGCCCTTCATTAGAGGGGCCTTCGGAACAGCGTTTTCTTTGAGATCGTTCTGTCGAAGAGTGCCTTCTTTTAGAGCGTGCCCTTCACGAGAGCGTTTTTCCCTAAGAGCAGCCTCTGTGAGAACGTTCTTCCTGAGGACGTCTTCTCCGATTATCTTGCGCCAAGCACGTGAGAGTGTTCTCCTCGAGAGCGCCTTCGTGGGAAGCTCTTTTTCAGAAGGTGCCCTCTTCTAGAGCGAGCATCCTTAGAGCATTCGACCTGAGAGCATCTTGTGTTATGCACATGATAGTGTTCTCCTTGAGAGTGCCGTGGTTGGGATCATTCTCTTGGAGAGCGTCATCCATTATAGTGTTCTTGTTGAGAGCGGTGTGGCTGAGGACGCCCTCCTTGAGAGCATTCTTTCTTCTGAGCGCCCTTTGCAAGAGCAACCATTTGAGGAGTGTTCTCTTTGAGAGTGCCCTCTCCCGGAGCATTCTATCTAGAGTGCCCTCGTCGAGATCGTTCTGTCGAAGGGTTCCCTCATTTAGATCGCCTTTGCTGAGAGCGTTCCTCCTAAGAGCGGTCTGTTTGAAAGCATTCCCCCAGAGAGCTCCCTCCGTGATGGCGTTGTCCATGGAAGCATGCTTGCGCTATGCACGTGAGAGTGTTCTTCTTGAGAGTGCCATCGTTGAGAACGCTTGGATCGGAGGTGAGAGCGCTCTCATTGATTTGGTCCTTGGTGACCAAATTTATAAGGCTGCGGGGCGGTATGGCTGAAACTGGCCCAATCAACATATATAGGGGGAGGTAGAGTTGACGAGAGGTTGGGGTGAAAGAGTGATACGTGGGTTTCTCCCCCTAGGGTTGTTTTGCCCTGCCCATGATATCGAGGCCTAGTTGTCCATGTGGGTAACTTGCAAGGCTTGTTGGGAAGAACGATAACCTCGGAGAAGGTGGTGTCCTCGTTTACGATTTGATTCGGGTGACCGTTTCGTGGTTGTAGCACATCAAAAATAGCCGGCACTGATGGCTTTATGGGATTGAACGATCCCATGCGGAAACGATGTCGAATGACTTCGTGCGAACGGTAGCATTGATTCGGTGCGGTGGAGGAGGTAGAGCGTTTGGGCACCCCCACGGGGTAGCATCGAGCGCATGTCGTCTCTGCCTGTTCACCGATTCGATTGCCTAGTAGCGCATGGGTGGTAGTGGGGAGTTCACCTGGACGAGTGGAGAAACGACAAGTGATCCGTTCTCTCTTGTTCTCAATGTACTTGAGGGTGCCTCGTTGTTGGTTTCGGTTTCGAGGACTCTATCGATTCGGGTGACCGTCTCGAGGTCGTAGCACAACGAAAAGAGCCTTTTGTGGACTCAAGCACACAGGTAGCGCCTTCCCTTGGAGTAGCTTGCGAAGTTTGAGTGCACGCTCGAACACGGTCGTAAGTTGTTTAAGGGTTAGGAGAAGCAGTCGGAGGGAAGTTTGAGGCCCATGTCTCGAAAATCCCTTGTCTTGGCTGCGGCACGCTGTGTTTCTGTGTTTCACGAAGGAGTTTTCTGTTGCTCGGTCGCGTGACAGGGAAATTGGTTAACCCCGAGATTCGTTTTTGTAGAGTTGCGAGATCGGAGCTGGCACTGATGGCTTTAAGGGATTGAACGATCCCATGCGAAAGCGCATGGGTGGTAGTGGGGAGTTCACCTGGATGAGTGGAGAAACGATGAGTGATCCGTTCTCTCTTGTTCTCAATGCACTTGAGGGTCCCTCGTTGTTGGTTTAGGTTTCGAGGACTCTATCGATTCGGGTGACTGTCTCGAGGTTGTAGCACAACGAAAAGAGCCTTTTGTGGACTCAAGCACACAGGTAGCGCCTTCCCTTGGAGTAGCTTGCGAAGTTTGAGCACACACTTGAACACGGTCGTAAGTTGTTTAAGGGTTAGGAGAAGCAGTCGGAGGGATGTTTGAGGCCCATGTCTCGAAAATCCCTTGTCTTGGCTATGGCACACTGTGTTTCTGTGTTTCACGGAGGAGTTTTCTGTTGCTCGGTCTCGTGATAGGGAAATCTGTTAACCCCGAGATTCGTTTCTGTAGAGTTGCGAGATTGGAGCTGGCACTGATGGCTTTATGGGATTGAACGATCCCATGTGGAAGCGAATGTGTGGTAGTGGGGAGTTCACCTGGACGAGTTGAGAAACGACGAGTGATCTGTTCTCTCTTGTTCTCAATGCACTTGAGGGTGCCTCGTTGTTGGTTTCGGGTTCGAGGACTCTATCGATTCGGGTGACCATCTCGAGGTCGTAGCACAACGAAAAGAGCCTTTTGTGGACTAAAGGACACAGGTAGCGCCTTCCCTTGGAGTAGCTTGCGAAGTTTGAGCGCACGCTCGAACACGGTCGTAAGCTATTTAAGGGTTAGGAGAAGCAGTCGGAGGGATGTTTGAGGCCCATGTCTTGAAAATCCCTTGTCTTGGCTGCGGCACGCTGTGTTTCTATGTTTCACGAAGGAGTTTTCTGTTGCTCGGTCGCATGACGGGGAAATCGGTTAACCCCGAGATTCGTTTCTGTAGAGTTGCGAGATCGGAGCCGGCACTGATGGCTTTAAGGGATTGAACGATCCCATGCGGAAGCGCATGGGTGGTAGTTGGGAGTTCACCTGGACGAGTGGAGAAACGACGAGTGATCCATTCTCTCTTGTTCTCAATGCACTTGAGGGTGCCTCATTGTTGGTTTCGGTTTCGACGACTCTATCGATTTGGGTGACCGTCTTAAGGTCATAGCACAACAAAAAGAGCGTTTTGTGGACTCAAGGACACAGGTAGCGCCTTCCCTTGGAGTAGCTTGTGAAGTTTGAGTGCACGCTCAAACACGGTCGTAAGTTGTTTAAGGGTTAGGAGAAGCAGTCAGAGGGATGTTTGAGGCCCATGTCTCGAAAATCCCTTGTCTTGGCTACGGCACGCTGTGTTTCTGTGTTTAACGGAGGAGTTTTCTGTTGCTCGGTCACGTGACGGGGAAATCGGTTAACCCCGAGATTCGTTTCTGTAGAATTTCGAGATCGGAGCTGGCACTGATGGCTTTAAGGGATTGAACGATCCCATGCGGAAGCGCATGGGTGGTAGTGGGGAGTTCACCTGGATGAGTGGAGAAATGACGAGTGATCCATTCTCTCTGTTTCTGAATGCACTTGAGGGTCCCTCGTTGTTGGTTTCGGTTTCGAGGACTCTATCGATTCGGGTGACTGTCTCGAGGTCGTAGCACAACGAAAAGAGCCTTTTGTGGACTCAAGGACACAGGTAGCGCCTTCCCTTAGAGTAGCTTGCGAAGTTTGAGCGCATGCTCGAACATGGTCATATGTTGTTTAAGGGTTAGGAGAAGCAGTCGGAGGGATGTTTGAGGCCCATGTCTCGAAAATCCCTTATCTTGGCTATGGCACGCTGTGTTTCTGTGTTTCACGGAGGAGTTTTCTATTGCTCGGTCGCGTGACAGGGAAATCGGTTAACCCCGAGATTCGTTTCTGTAGAGTTGCGAGATCAGAGCCAGCATTGATGGCTTTAAGGGATTGAACGATCCCATGTGGAAGCGCATGGGTGGTAGTGGGGAGTTCACCTGGATGAGTGGAGAAACAACAAGTGATCCGTTCTCTCTTGTTCTCAATGCACTTGAGGGTCCCTCGATGTTGGTTTCGGTTTCGAGGACTCTATCGATTCGGGTGACCGTCTCGAGGTCGTAGCACAACGAAAAGAGCCTTTTGTGGACTCAAGGACACAGGTAGCGCCTTCCCTTGGAGTAGCTTGCGAAGTTTGAGTGCACGCTCGAACACGGTCGTAAGTTGTTTAAGGGTTAGGAGAAGCAGTGGGAGGGATGTTTGAGGCCCATGTCTCGAAAATCCCTTGTCTTAGCTACGACACGTTGTGTTTCTGTGTTTCAAAAAGGAGTTTTCTTTTGCTCGGTCGCGTGACGGGGAAATCGGTTAACCCCGAGATTCGTTTCTGTAGAGTTTCGAGATCAGAGCCAGCATTGATGGCTTTAAGGGATTGAACGATCCCATGCGGAAGTGCATGGGTGGTAGTGGGGCGTTCACTTGGACGAGTGGAAAAACGATGGGTGATCCGTTCTCTCTTGTTCTCAATGCACTTGGGGATGCCTCACTGTTGGTTTCAGTTTTGAGGACTCTATCGATTCGGGTGACCGTCTCGAGGTTGTAGGACAACGAAAAGAGCCTTTTGAGGACTCAAGGACACAGGTCACGTCTTTCCTTGGAGTAGCTTGCGAAGTTTGAGCGCATGCTCCAACACGGTCGTAAGTTGTTTAAGGGTTAGGAGAAGCAGTCGGAGGGATGTTTGAGGCCCATGTCTCGAAAATCCCTTGTCTTGGCTACGGCACGCTGTGTTTCAGTGTTTCATGAAGGAGTTTTCTATTGCTCGGTCACGTGACGGGGAAATCGGTTAACCCCGAGATTCGTTTCTGTAGAGTTGCGAGAGCGGAGCCGGCACTGATTGCTTTACGGGACTGAACGACCCCATGGTTAAACGATGTCCAAAGACTTCGTGTGAATGGTAGTGTTGATTTGGTGTAGTGGAGGAGGCAGAGCGTTTGGACGCCCCCACGGGGTAGCGTTCATCGCATGTCGTCTTCGCATGTTCACCGATTCGATTGCCTAGTAGCGCATGGGTCGTAGTGGGGAGTCCTCTTGGATGAGGCGAGAAATGAAAAGCGACTTTGTCTCTCTTGTTCTCAATGCACTTGAGGGTGCCTCATTGTTGGTTTCGGTTTCGAGGACTCTATCGATTCGGGTGACCGTCTCGAGGTCGTAGCACAACGAAAAGAGCCTTTTGTGGACTCAAGGACACAGGCAGCGCCTTCCCTTGGAGTAGCTTGCGAAGTTTGAGTGCACGCTCGAACACGGTCGTAAGTTGTTTAAGGGTTAGGAGAAGCAGTGGGAGGGATGTTTAAGGCCCATGTCTCAAAAATCCCTTGTCTTGGCTGCGGCACGCTGTGTTTCTGCGTTTTCAAGGAGGAGTTTTCTGTTGTTCGGTCGCGTGACGGGGAAATCCGGTTAACCCCGAGATTCGTTTCTGTAGAGTTGCGAGAGCGGAGCCGGCACTGTTGGTTTTACGGGACTGAACAACCCCATGGTTAAACGATGTCCAAAGACTTCGTGTGAATGATAGTGTTGATTTGGTGCAGTGGAGGAGGTAGAGCATTTGGACGCCCCCACGGGGTAGCGTTCATCGCATGTCATCTTCGCATGTTCACCGATTTAATTGCCTAGTAGCACATGGGTGGTAGTGGGGAGTCCTCCTGGACGAGGCAAGAAACGAAGAGCGACTTTGTCTCTCTTGTTCTCCATCCCCTTGCGGTTGCCCTGCTGTTGTTTTCGGTTCGAGGATTCTATTGATTCGGGTGACCGTTTTGTGATCATAGCATTTCGAAAATAGCCTTTCGCGGATTCAAGGACACAGGCTTGCGTTGTGATGTGAACGACGCCGTCGGCGTCGGGTTATAGTTGGGTTTGCGATTTTGGGATGCATCTCCTGTTTTCCTTGATGCGGTAGTGGTTGAGCATGTGCGAACGGTTGCGTCTGGTTTGTGCGGTTGAGGTAGCAGAGCATGTTGACGCCCCCACGGGGTAGCTTCGGGTGCATGTTTTCTCTTCCTGTACATGGATCGGACCGCTCAGTAGCATGCGGGTGGTAGATGCGAGTTCACGTGCACGTGCCGAAGTAGTAGGAGGACTGAGGTTCTGTTGTCCTTTTTGCACGTACGCGTGGCTCGTTCTTCAATGGGTGGCCCCTGAGGTGGCCTTTGTGGGTGCGGCGTGTGCTGCTTCCTGCGTGGAACTTTGTTCTCACGGAGAAGCATTTTTGAGGTAGTGGTCTCAGGTTCAGTAATCGTATCGATGGGATGGAGGAACCTGTGGCGTACCTCGATGTTGGGTGTTTGCGTCAATGCTGGACGGTGTGGGCAGTAATCTGTGTGCTTGCGTGATGCCCTAAGCACTTGCATGTCCGTGGTTGAGAGCGAGGCTATGTTTGTTGCCTGTTGCGGTGCTGCGTTTCCAGGGCGTAAACCGGGGAATGGTGCCCTCTAAAGATGCTGTGCGAAATCGGTGTGTGGAGGGTCTGTCGTGCCTCTCGAGTAAGGAAGGATGATGTTGCCCACTGCACGGGTGCGGATGGTGTAAGGAGGGATGATGGTGCCCACCGCACGGGTGCGGGTGAGGATGCTCTCGTAGAGAGTACCCTCCATGAGAATGCTCTCCTGGAGAGGGTCCCTTCTTAAGAGTGCGCTCCCGGGGAGAACACTATCTTTCCCTATATATGTTGATTGGGCCATTTTTAGCCATACCGTCTCGCACTCGTATAAATTTGGTCAGGAAGGTCCATTTGGCCAACGCTTGGTCGAGAGCGTCTCCTAAAGAACGTTCTCCGTGAGAGCGGCATTTCGGAGAGTGTTCTCCTTGAGAGTGCCTTGGGCTACGCACGTGAGATTGTTCTCCTGAAGAGCGCCTTCATTGAGAGCTCCTTTTCGAATGGTGCCCTCCCCGAGAGCGACCTCCTTGATAGCACCTTGCGTTGTGCACCTAAGAGTGTTCTCCTCGAGAGCGTACTTGTTCAGAGTGTTCTCTTGGAGAGCACTCTTCTTGAGATCTGTCTCGCTAGGGGCGCCCTCCTCGAGAGCATTCTCGTTGAAAGCGCCCTCCGTTAAAGTGGCCTTCTGAAGAGCTTTCTCCTTGAGAGGGCCCTTGCTGGGAGCGTTCTCCCTATAACACCTTGGTTGAGAGCATTCTATCGAAGAGTACCCTCCCTGAGAGTGTTCTTCCTGAGAGTTGCCTCAGTCAGAGCGGCCTCCACGAGAGCATTCTCCTTGAGAGCCCCTTGTGCCCTAGTGTGAATGTTCTCCTCGAGAGCGCCCTTCCCAAGAGCGTTCTGTTGGAGAGCATCCTCGGTTAGAGTGGCCTCCATGAGAGTGTTCTCCATGAGAGCACCTTATGTTACGCACGTGAGAGTTTTCACCTTGAGAGTGTTCTTTCATAGAGCGCCCTTCCTAAGAGCGCCCTCCCTGAGAACGCCCTCCTTGAGAGCGGTCTCCCTGAGGACGTCCTCATCGGTAGCATTCTCCCTATTGCACCCTCGTTGAGAGTGGTCTCCCTGGAGAACGCCATCCTTGAGAGCGGTCTCCCTGAGAGCGTGCTCATGGGGAGTGATCTCCTTGAGAGCGATCTTCGTAAGAGTGCCCTCCTTGAGAACGCCCTTCTTGAGAGCGATCTCGCTGAGGACACCTTCATGGTGAATGTTCTCCCTTGAGCACCCTCATCGGGAGCAGTCTCCTTGGGAGCGATCATCCTGAGTGTGCCCTCCCTGAGAACGCCCTCCTTGAGAGCAATCTCACTGAGGACGCCCTCATCGGGAGCGTTCTCCCTGGAGCGCCCTCATTGAGAGCACCCTCATCTGGAGCAGTCTCCTTGGGAGCGGTCTTCCTAAGAGTGCCCTCACTGAGAACGCCCTCCTTGAGAGCAATCTCACTGAGGACGCCTTCATTGGGAGTGTTCTCCTTGGAGCGCCCTCGTTGAGAGCGGTCTCCCTGGAGAATGCCCTCCTTGAGAGCGGTCTCTCTAATAGCGCCCTCATCGGAAGCATTCTCCTTGGAGCGCCCTCGTTGAGAGCGTTTTGTCGAAGAGCTTTCTCCTTGAGAGGGCCCTCCTTGTTGGGAGCGTTCTCCCTGTAACACCCTAGTTGAGAGCACTGTGTCGAAGAGTGCCCTCCCTGAGAGCGTTCTCCCTGAGAGCTACCTCCATCAGAGCGGCCTCCACGAGAGCGTTCTCCTTGAGAGCACCTTACACCCTCGTGTGGATGTTCTCCTCCAGAGCGTCGTCGTTGAGAGTATTCTTTGGAAGAGCACCCTCCCTGAGAACGCCCTCCATGAGAGCGCCCTCTGTTAGAGTGGCCTTTCGGAGAGCGTTCTCAATGAGAACGCCCTTCCAGAGAGCACCTTGCGCCATGCACGTGAGAGCGCTCTCCTTGAGCTGGTCCTTCGTGATCAAATTTGTAAGGGTACGGGACAGTATGGCTGAAATTGGCCCAATCAACATATATAGGGGGAGGTAGAGTTGACGAGCGGTCAAAGTGATATAGAGCGATACATGGGTTTCTCCCCCTAGGAAAGTCTTGCCTTGCCCACGATATCGCGGCCTCGTTTTTCATGTCCATGACCCGCGAGCCTTGTTTGTGAAGAAGGATAGCCCCGAAGAAGGCGGTGTCCTCGTTTATGATTTGAGATAAAAGGCTTGCAGCGTTGTGGGCATGTTCCGTGGGGTTGGTTGCCCTGGAGCATTCTTCTTGGAGTGCCCTCGTTGAGAGCCCCCTCTGGGCGAGTGCTCTCCCTCAAAGGGACATCCCTTAGCGCACTTTACGTTATGCACGCGAGAGTGTTCTCCTGGAGAGCACCCTTGTTGAGATTGTTCTCTTGTAGAGCTACCTCCATTAGAACACCGTCATTGAGATCGGTTTCACTGGGGACACCCTCGTTGAGAGAGTCCCACTTGAAGAGCATTCTACGTGAGATCGCCCTCCTTGAGAGCATTCTCCTTGAGAGCTCTCTCCCTTAGAGTGACCTCTCTCAGAGCGTTCTCCTCTAGAGCACCTTATGTTGCGCATGTGAGAGTGTTCTCCCTGAGAGTGCCTTTGTTGAGAGCGTTCTCTTGGAGAGTGGCCTCCATTAGAATGCCTTTCTTGAGAGTGGGCTCTGTGAGATCGCCCTCGATGAGACCGTTGTTTTTAGGAGTGCCCTTCATTAGAGGGGCCTTCGGAAGAGCGTTCTCTTTAAGAGCGCCCTCGTTGAGATCATTTTGTTGAAGAGTGCCTTCGTTTAGAGTGTGCCCTTCATGAGAGCGTTTTCCCTGAGTGCGGCCTCTGTGAGAACGTTCTTCCTGAGGACGCGTTCTTCGATTATCTTGTGCTACGCCCGTGAGAGTGTTCTTCTTGAGAGTGCCCTCATTGAGAGCTCTTTCTCAGAAGGTGCCCTCTTAGAGAACGGTCTTCGTTAGTGGAAGCACCCTCAGAGCGTTCGACCTGAGATCACCTTGTGTTACGCACATGATAGTGTTTGCCCCGAGAGCGCTGTTGTTGGGAGCGTTCTCTTGGAGAGCGTCCTCCATTACAGCGTCCTCGTTGAGATCGGTCTGGCTGAGGATGCCCTCCTTGAGAGTGTTCTTCTTCAAAGCGTCCTCTGATAGAGCGACCATCTGACAAGTGTTCTCTTTGAGAGTGCCCTCTCCCGGATCATTCTTCATAGAGTGCCCTCATCGAGATCGTTCTGTCGAAGGGTGCCCTCATTTAGATCACCTTTGCTGAGATCGTTCTTCCTAAGAGCGGTCTCTGTGAAAGCGTTATCCTTGAGAGCTTCCTCCATGATGGCATTGTCCATGGGATCACCTTGCGTTATGCATGTGAGAGTGTTCACCTTGAGAGTGTCATCGTTGAGAACGCCTGGATTAGAGAGTGCCCTCCCTGAGAACAGTGTCGTTGAGGACGCCCTTCTGGAGAGGCGTCCTCCTTAAGAACGTTCTTGGTCGTAGCGGCCTCTCCAGGAGCACGCTCCAGTAGAGCCACTTTTCGAATAGTGTTCTCCTTGAGAGCACCCTCCCCGAGAGCGCTTAGCGTTAGTCACGTGAGAGTGTTCTCCTGGAGAGTGCCCTCGTTGAGAGCTCGCTCTTGAAGGATGCCCTCCCAGAAAGACGCCCTCCTTGACAGCGTCCTCCTTGAGAGCGTTGTACGTGAGATTGCCTTCCCTGAGAGTGAGAGCGTTCTCCTGGACAGTGCCCTGCTAAAGTGGCCTTCCATTTGAGCATTTTCCGTGGAGCGCCATCATCGAGAACGTTTTGTTGAAGAGCGTCCTCCTTGAGGTCGGCCTCCAGTAGAGCGGCCTTTGCAGGAGCATTCTCCTTGAGAGCAGATTCGATGAAAGCATTGTCCATGAGAGCACCTTGCGTTATGCACGTGAGAGCGTTCACCTCGAGAGCTCCCTCATTGAGCACGTCCTTTTGGAGAACTCCCTTCGTAAGAGTGCCCTTCCTGAGAATGCCCTCCTTGTGATTGGCCTCCCAGAGGACACCCTGCTCAAGAGCGTCTTTCTTAAGAATGTTCTTCATGAGATCGACCTCCCCGAGAGTGCCCTCCTTGAGAGCGTTCTCATGGAGAGCTTTCGACGTAAGAGTGGAATCTCGAAGAGCGATCTCCTTGAGAGCGTCTTTCTCGAGAGCACGTTGCACTACATTATAGTGTTCTCTAGGAGGGTGCTCTCGTGGAGAGCTTCGTCTTGGAGGGTGACCTCCCGGAGAGCGGTCTCCCTTTGAGCGTTCTCCCTAAGAGCACTTTGCGTTATGCACGTGAGAGTGTTCTCCTTGAGAGTGCCTTTGTTGAGCTACCTTTGTATTAGAATGTCATCCTTGAGATCGGTCTTATTGGGGACGCCATCCTTTAGAGCATTCTACATGAGATCGCCCTCCCCGAGAGCGTTCTCCTTAAGAGCAGCCTTTCAAAGAGCATATTCTCCTAGGGAGGATCCTCGTCGTCAGGGTTCTCCGTGGAGCGCCCTCGTTGAGAGCGTTCTATCGAAAGGTTCTCTCCGTGAGAGTGTTCTCCTTGAGATCGGCCTCTGTTAGAGTGGCATCCACGAGAGCATTTTTCATGAGAGCGCCGTGCGCTCTCGTGTGAGTGTTCTCCTTGAGAGCATCCTCGTTAAGAGCACCGTTAATAAGAGTGCCCTTCTTGAGAGCGGTCTCGTTCAAGACGGCGTCGTCGGGAACGGTCTTCTTAAGAACATTCTAGGTGAGAGCGCCCTTGCTTAGAGCGGCCCTTCCGAGAGCGCTCTCAGGGAGAGCGCTCTCCTTCAGGTGCTGCATTGTGACCAAATTTAGAAGGGTGCGGGACGGTATGGCTAAAACTGGCCCAATCAACATATATAGGGGGAGGTAAAGTTGACGAGCGGTTGAAGTGAGATACAGTGATACATGGGTTTCTCCCCCCAGGGAAGCCTTGTCCTGCCCACGATATCGCAGCCTCGTTGTTCATGTCGGTGACCCACGAGCCCCGGAGAAGGCAGTGTCCTCATTTACAATTTGAGATGAAAGGCTTGCAGCATTGCGGGCATGTTCCGTGGGGTTGGTTGCCCTGGAGGGTTCTTCCTGGAGCGCCCTCGTTGAGAGCTCCCTCTTGGAGAGCGGTCTCCATCAAAGGGAGCACTTTGCGTTACGCACGCAAGAGTGTTCTCTTGGAGAGCTACCTCGATTAGAACACCCTCCTTGAGAGCGTTCTCTTTAAGAGTGTTCTACATGAGATCGCCCTTCCCAAGAGCATTCTCCTTGAGAGGTCTCGCCCTCAGAGTGATCTCCTCTAGAGCACCTTGCGTTGCACACGTGAGAGCGTCTTTGTTGAGAGCGTTCTCTTGGAGAGTGGCCTCCATTAGAATGCCTTTCTTGGGAGCGGGATCTATGAGATTTCCCTGCATGAGAGCATTCTTCTTAGGAGTTCCCTTCATTAGAGGGGCCTTTGGAAGAACGTTTTCTTTGAGATCGTTCTGTCGAAGAGTGCCTTCTTTTAGAGTGCGCCCTTCACGACAGCGTTTTTCCCTGAGAGCAGCCTCTGTGAAAACGTCCTTCCTGAGGATGTCTTCTCCGATTATCTTGCGTCAAGCACGTGAGAGTGTTCTCCTTGAGAGCGCCTTCTTGGAGAGCTCTTTTTCAGAAGGTTCCCTCTTCGAGAGCGAGCATCCTCAGAGCGTTTGACCTGAGAGCATCTTGTGTTACGCACATGATAGTGTTCTCCTCGAGAGCACCGTGGTTGGGAGCATTCTCTTGGAGAGCGTCCTCGATTACAGCGTTCTCGTTGAGAGCGGTGTGGTTGAGGACGCCCTCCTTGAGAGTGTTCTTTCTTTTGAGCACCCTTTGCAAGAGTGACCATTTGAGGAGTATTCTCTTTGAGAGTGCCCTCTCCTGGAGCATTCTGTCTAGAGTGCCCTCATCGAGATCGTTCTGTCGAAGGGTTCCCTCATTTAGATCGCCTTTGCTAAGAGCGTTCCTCCTAAGAGCGGTCTCTTTGAATGCATTCTCCCAGAGAGCTCCCTCCGTGATGGCGTTGTCCATGGAAGCGTGCTTGCGCTATGCACGCGAGAGTGTTCTTCTTAAGAGTGCCATCGTTGAGAACGCTTGGATCGAAGGTGAGAGCGTTCTCATTGATTTGGTCCTTGGTGATCAAATTTATAAGGGTGCGGGACAGTATGGCTGAAACTGGCCCAATCAACATATATAGGGGGAGGTAGAGTTGAAGAAAGGTTGGAGTGAAAGAGTGATACGTGGGTTTCTCCCCCCAGGGATGTTTTGCCCTGCCCATGATATCGAGGCCTGGTTGTTCATGTGGGTAACTTGCAAGGCTTGTTGGGAAGAGGGATAACCCTGGAGAAGGTGGTGTCCTCGTTTACGATTTGATTCGGGTGATCCTTTCATGGTTGTAGCACATCGAAAATAGTCATCACTGATGGCTTTACGGGATTGAACGATCCCATGCAAAAATGATGTTGAATAACTTCGTGCAAACGGTAGCGTTGATTTGGTATGGTGGAGGAGGTAGAGCATTTGGGCGCCCCCATGGGGTAGCATCGAGCGCATGTCGTCTCTGCCTGTTCACCGATTTGATTGCCTAGTAGCGCATGGGTGGTAGTGGGGAGTTCACTTGGACGAGTGGAGAAATGACGAGTGATCCGTTGTCTCTTGTTCTCGATGCACTTGAGGGTGCCTCGTTGTTGGTTTTGGTTTTGAGGACTCTATCGATTCGGGTGACCGTCTCGAGGTCGTAGCACAACGAAAAGAGCCTTTTATGGACTCAAGGACACAGGTAGCACCTTCCCTTGGAGTAGCTTGCGAAGTTTGAGTGCACGCTAGAACACGGTCGTAAGTTGTTTAAGGGTTAGGAGAAGCAATCGGAGGGATGTTTGAGGCCCATGTCTCGAAAATCCCTTGTCTTGGCTGCGGCACGCTGTGTTTCTGTGTTTCATGAAGGAGTTTTCTATTGCTCGGTCGCGTGACGGGGAAATTGGTTAACCTCGAGATTCGTTTCTGTAGAGTTGCAAGATCGGAGCCGGCACTGATGGCTTTACGGGATTGAATGATCCCATGCGGAAGCGCATGGGTGGTAGTGGGGAGTTCACCTGGACGAGTGGAGAAACAATGAGTGATCCGTTCTCTCTTGTTCTCAATGCACTTGAGGGTGCCTTGTTGTTGGTTTCGATTTTGAGGACTCTATCGATTCGGGTGACTGTCTCGAGGTCGTAGCACAACGAAAAGAGCCTTTTGTGGACTCAAGCACATAGGTAGCGCCTTCCCTTGGAGTAGCTTATGAAGTTTGAGCGCACGCTCGAACACGGTCGTAAGTTGGTTAAGGGTTAGGAGAAGTAGTCGGAGGGATGTTTGAGGCCCATGTCTCGAAAATCCCTTGTCTTGGCTGCGGCACGCTGTGTTTCTGTGTTTCACGGAGGAGTTTTCTGTTGCTCGGTCGCGTGACGGGGAAATCGGTTAACCCCGAGATTCGTTTCTGTAGAGTTGCGAGATCGGAGCAGGCACTGATGGCTTTACGGGATTGAACGATACCATGCGGAAATGATGTCAAATGACTTCGTGCGAATGGTAGCATTGATTCAGTGCACTGGAGGAGGTAGAGCGTTCGGGCGCCCCCATAGGGTAGCATCGAGCGCATGTTGTCTCTGCCTGTTCACCAATTCGATTGCCTAGTAGCGCATGGGTGGTAGTGGGGAGTTCACCTGGATGAGTGGAGAAACGACGAGTGATCCGTTCTCTCTTGTTCTCAATGCACTTGAGGGTGCCTCGTTGTTGGTATTAGTTTTGAGGACTCTATCGATTCGGGTGACTGTCTCGAGGTCGTAGCACAACGAAAAGAGCCTTTTGTCGACTCAAGGACACAGGTAGCGCCTTCCCTTAGAGTAGCTTGCGAAGTTTGAGCGCACGCTCGAACACGGTCGTAAGCTGTTTAAGGGTTAGGAGAAGAAGTCGGAGGGATGTTTGAGGCCCATGTCTCGAAAATCCCTTGTCTTGGCTGCCGCACGCTGTGTTTCTGTGTTTCATGAAGGAGTTTTCTCTTGCTCAGTCGCGTGACGGGGAAATCGGTTAACCCCGAGATTTGTTTCTGTAGAGTTGCGAGATCGGAGCCGGCACTGATGGCTTTACGGGATTGAACAATCCCATGCGGAAGCGCATGGGTGGTAGTGGGGAGTTTACCTGGACGAGTGGAGAAATGACGAGTGATCTGTTCTCTCTTGTTCTCAATGCACTTGAGGGTGCCTCGTTATTGGTTTCGGTTTCGAGGACTCTATCGATTCGGGTGACCATCTCGAGGTCGTAGCACAACGAAAAGAGCCTTTTGTGGACTCAAGGACACAGGTAGTGCGTTCCCTTGGAGTAGCTTGCAAAGTTTGAGTGCATGCTCGAACACGGTCGTAAGTTGTTTTAAGGGTTAGGAGAAGCAGTCGGAGGGATGTTTGAGGCCCATGTCTCGAAAATCCCTTGTCTTGGCTGCGGCACGCTATGTTTCTGTGTTTCACGAAGGAGTTTTCTGTTGCTCGGTCGCGTGACGGGGAAATCGGTTAATCCCGAGATTCGTTTGTGTAGAGTTGCGAGATCGGAGCTGACACTGATGGCTTACGGGATTGAACGATCCCATGAGGAAGCGCATGGGTGGTAGTGGGGAGTTCACCTGGACGAGTGGAGAAATGACGAGTGATCCATTCTCTCTTGTTCTCAATGCACTTGAGGGTGCCTCATTGTTGGTTTCGATTTTGAGGACTCTATCGATTCGAGTGACCATATCGAGGTCGTAGCACACCGAAAAGAGCCTTTTGTGGACTCAAGGACACAGGTAGCAGCTTCCCTTGGAGTAGCTTCCAAAGTTTGAGCGCACATTCGAACACTGTCGTAAGTTGTTTAAGGGTTAGGAGAAGCAGTTGGAGGGATGTTTGAGGCCTATGTCTCGAAAATCCCTTGTCTTGGCTGTGGCACGCTGTGTTTCTGTGTTTCACAAAGGAGTTTTCTGTTGCTCGGTTGCGTGACGGGGAAATCGGTTAACCCTGAGATTCGTTTCTGTAGAGTTGCGAGATCGGAGCTGGCACTGATGGCTTTACGGGATTGAACGATCCCATGCTGAAGCGCATGGGTGGTAGTGGGGAGTTCACCTGGACGAGTGGAGAAACGACGAGTGATCCGTTGTCTCTTGTTCTCAATGCACTTGAGGGTGCCTCGTTGTTGGTTTCAGTTTTGAGGACTCTATCGATTCGGGTGACCGTCTCGAGGTCGTAGCACAATGAAAAGAGCCTTTTGTGAACTCAAGGACACAGGTAGCACCTTCCCTTGGAGTAGCTTGTGAAGTTTGAGCGCACGCTCGAACACGGTCATAAGTTGTTTTAAGGGTTAGGAGAAGCAGTCAGAGGGATGTTTGAGGCCCATGTCTCGAAAATCCCTTGTCTTGGCTGCGGCACGCTGTGTTTCTATGTTTCACGAAGGAGTTTTCTGTTGCTCGGTCGCGTGACGGGGAAATCGGTTAACCCCAAGATTCGTTTCTGTAGAGTTGCGAGAT
>MNCI01010878.1:463408-468615 GCA_015680685.1 Gnetum montanum
GTGACCAAGTGTTGGCCCTACGGTCCCTCGTGACCAAGCATTGAACCAGTGGTCCCTCGTAACCAAGTGTTGGCCCAACGGTCCCTTGTGACCACATTTATCAGGGTGCAGGATGGTATGGCTGAAACTGGCCCAATGAACATATATGGGGAGAGGTAGCATTCTCCCTGGGAGCACTGCACGGTGCTCTCGCAAGAGTACTCTCCATGGGAGCACCTCGCATAGCTGCGCTGGCACGAGACCAAGTGATGGCCCAACGGACCCTCGTGACCAACTGTTGTCCAAACGGTCCCTCGTGACCAAGGGTTGGCCCAATGGTCCCTCGTGACCAAGTGTCGGCGCAACGGTCCGTCGTGACCAAGTGTTGGCCCAATGGACCCTCGTGACCACATTTATAAGGGTGCAGGGTTGTATGGCTGAAACTGGCCCAATCAACATATATGGGAAGAGGTAGCATTCTCCCTTGGAGCACTACATGGTGCTCTCGCAAGAGTGCTCTCCATGTGAGAACCTTGCATAGCTGCACTGGCACGCGCGCTCTCATGAGACCAAGTGATCGCCCAACGGACCCTCGTAACCACATTTATAAGGGTGCATGATTGTATGGCCGAAACTGGCCCAATCAACATATATGGGAAGAGGTAGCATTCTCCCTTGGAGCACTGCACGTTGCTCTCGCAAGAGTGCTCTCCATGGGAGCACCTCACATAGCTGCGCTGGCATGAGACCAAGTGATGGCCCAAAGGTCCCTCGTGACCAAGTGTCGGCGCAACGGTCCGTCGTGACCAAGTGTTGGCCCAACGGACCCTCGTGACCACATTTATAAGGGTGCAGGATTGTATGGCTGAAACTGGCCCAATCAACATATATGGAGAGAGGTAGAGTTCTCCATGGGAGCACTGCACGGTGCTCTCGCAAGAGTACTCTCCATGGGAGCACCTCGCATAGCTGCATTGGCACGAGTGCTCTCACGAGACCAACTGATGGCCCAACGGACCCTCGTGACCAAGTGTTGGCCCAACGGTCCCTCGTGATGAACTGTTGTCCAAACTATCCCTTGTGGCCAAGGGTTGGCCCAACGGTCCCTCGTGACCAAGCGTTGAACCAGCGGTCCCTCGTGACCAAGTGTTGGCCCAACGGTCCGTTGTGACCACATTTATAAGGGTGCAGGATGGTATGGCTGAAACTGGCCCAATGAACATATATGGGGAGAGGTGGCATTGTCCCTGGGAGCACTGCATGGTGCTCTCGCAAGAGTGCTCTGCATGGGAGCACCTCGCATAGCTGCGCTGGCACGAGCGCTCTCACGAGACCAACTGATGGCCCAACGGACCCTCGTGACCACATTTATAAGGGTGCAAGATTGTTTTGCTGAAAATAGGCCAATCAACAGAAATTGGGAGAGGGAGCGTTCTCCCTGGGAGCACTGCATGGTGCTCTCGCAAGAGTGCTCTGCATGGGAGCACCTCGCATAGCTGCGTTGGCACGAGTGCTCTCACGAGACCAACTGATGGCCCAACGGACCCTCGTGAGACCAAGTGTTCGCACAACGGTCACTCCTGACCCACTGTTGTCCAAAAGGTACCTCGTGACCAAGGGTTGGCCCAACGGTCCCTCGTGACCAAGCGTTGAACCAACGATCCCTCGGGACCCAGTGTTGGCCCAACGGTCCCTCATGACGAAGCGTTGAACCAGCGGTCCCTCGTGACCACATTTATAAGGGTGCAGGATGGCATGGCTGAAACTGGCCCAATCAACATATATGGAGAGAGGTAGAGTTCTCCATGGGAGCACTGCACGGTGCTCTCGCAAGAGTGCTCTGCATGGGAGCACCTCGCATAGCTGCGCTGGCACGAGCGCTCTCACGAGACCAAGTGATCGCCCAAAGGACCCTCGTGACCACATTTATAAGGGTGCAAGATGGTATGGCTGAAACTGGCCCAATCAACTTATATGGGAAGAGGTAGCATTCTCCCTTGGAGCACTACATGGTGCTCTCGCAAGAGTGCTCTCCATGGGAGCACCTCGCATAGCTGCATTGGCACGAGCGCTCTCACGACACCAACTAATGGCCCAACGGACCCTCGTGAGACCAAGTGTTGGCCCAACGGTCCCTCATGACCAACTGTTGTCCAAACGGTCCCTCGTGACCAAGGGTTGGCCCAATGGTCCCTCGTGACCAAGCGTTGAACCAACAATCCCTCGTGACCCAGTGTTGGCCCAACGGTCCCTCATGACGAAGTGTTGAACCAGCGGTCCCTCGTGACCACATTTATAAGGGTGTAGGATGGCATGGCTGAAACTGGCCCAATCAACATATATGGGGAGAGGTAACGTTCTCCCTGGGAGCACTGCACGGTGCTCTCGCAAGAGTGCTCTCCATGGGAGCATCTCACATAGCTACGTTGGCACGAGCGCTCTGATGAGACCAAGTGTCAGCCCAACGGTCCCTCCTGACCAAGCGTTGGCCCAACAGTCCCTCGTGACCAAGTGTCGGCCCAACGGTCCCTCGTGACCCCACTTATAAGGGTGCAGGATGCTATGGCTGAAACTGGCCCAATCAACATATATGGGAAGAGGTAGCATTCTCCCTGGGAGCACTGCACGGTGCTCTCGCAAGAGTTCTCTCCATGGGAGCACCTCGCATAGCTGCATTGGCACGAGCGCTCTCATGAGACCAAGTGATCGCCCAACGGACCCTCGTGACCACATTTATAAGGATGCAGGATGGTATGGCTGAAACTGGCCCAATCAACATATATGGGAAGAGGTAGCATTCTCCCTGGGAGAACCGCACGGTGCTCTCGTGAGAGTGATGTTCGTGGGAGCAACTCGCATAGCTACGCTCGCACGAGACCAAGTGATGTCCCAACGGACCCTCGTGACCAAGAGTTGGCCAAACAGTCCCTCGTGACCAAGAGTTGGCCGAACGGTCCGTCATGACCAAGCGTTGAACCAGCGGTCGCTCGTGACCAAGCGTTGAACCAACGGTCCCTCGTGACCAAGTGTTGGCCCAACAGACCATCGTGACCAAGGGTTGGCCCAACAGACCATCGTGACCATGGGGAGTTCACCTGGACGAGTGGAGAAATGACGAGTGATCCGTTCTCTCTTGTTCTCAATGCACTTGAGGGTGCCTCGTTGTTGGTTTCGGTTTCGAGCACTCTATCGATTAGGCTGACCATCTCGAGGTCGTAGCACAACGAAAAGAGCCTTTTATGGACTCAAGGACATAGGTAGTGCCTTCCCTTGGAGTAGCTTGCGAAGTTTGAGCACACACTCGAACACGGTCGTAGGTTGTTTTAAGGGTTAGGAGAAGTAGTCGGAGGGATGTTTGAGGCCNCTTTAAGGGTTAGGAGAAGTAGTCGGAGGGATGTTTGAGGCCCATGTCTCTAAAATCCCTTGTCTTGGCTACGGCGCACTGTGTTTCTGTGTTTCATGAAGGAGTTTTCTGTTGCTCGGTCGCATGACGGGGAAATCGGTTAACCCCGAGATTCGTTTCTGTAGAGTTGCCAGATCGGAGCCGACACTGATGGCTTTACGGGATTGAACGATCCCATGCGGAAGCGCATGGGTGGTAGTGGGGAGTTCACCTAGACAAGTGGAGAAACGACGAGTGATCCGTTCTCTCTTGTTCTCAATGCACTTGAGGGTGCCTCATTGTTGGTTTCGGTTTCGAGGACTCTATCGATTCGGGTGACGGTCTCAAGGTCGTAGCACAATGAAAAGAGCCTTTTGTGGACTCAAGGACATAGGTAGCGCCTTCCCTTGGAGTAGCTTGCGAAGTTTGAGTGCACGCTCGAACACGGTCGTAAGTTGTTTAAGCGTTAGGAGAAGCAGTCGGAGGGATGTTTGAGGCCCATGTCTCGAAAATCCCTTGTCTTGGTTACAGCACGCTGTGTTTCTGTGTTTCACGGAGGAGTTTTCTATTACTCGGTCGCATGACGGGGAAATCGGTTAACCCCGAGATTCATTTTTGTAGAGTTGCGAGATCGGAGCCGGCACTGATGGCTTTACGGGATTGAACGATCCCATGCGGAAGTGCATGGGTGGTAGTGGGGAGTTCACCTGGACAAGTGGAGAAACGATGAGTGATCTGTTCTCTCTTGTTCTCAATGCACTTGAGGGTGCTTCGTTGTTGGTTTCGGTTTCGAGGACTCTATCGATTCGGGTGACGGTCTCAAGGTCGTAGCACAATGAAAAGAGCCTTTTGTGGACTCAAGGACATAGGTAGTGCCTTCCCTTGGAGTAGCTTGTGAAGTTTGAGTGCACGCTCGAACACGGTCGTAAGTTGTTTTAAGGGTTAGGAGAAGTAGTCGGAGGGATGTTTGAGGCCCATGTCTCTAAAATCCCTTGTCTTGGCTGCGGCGCACTGTGTTTCTGTGTTTCATGAAGGAGTTTTCTGTTGCTCGGTCGCATGACGGGGAAATTGGTTAACCCCGAGATTCGTTTCTGTAGAGTTGCCAGATCGGAGCCGACACTGATGGCTTTACGGGATTGAACGATCCCATGCGGAAGCGCATGGGTGGTAGTGGGGAGTTCACCTGGACAAGTGGAGAAACGACGAGTGATCCGTTCTCTCTTGTTCTCAATGCACTTGAGGGTGCCTCGTTGTTGGTTTCGGTTTCGAGGACTCTATCAATTCGGGTGACCGTCTCGAGGTTGTAGCACAACGAAAAGAGCCTTTTGTGGACTCAAGGACATAGGTAGCACCTTCCCTTGGAGTAGCTTGCGAAGTTTGAGCGCACGCTCGAACACGGTCGTAAGTAGTTTAAGGGTTAGGAGAAGCAGTCGGAGGGATGTTTGAGGCCCATGTCTCGAAAATCCCTTGTCTTGGTTGCGGCACGCTGTGTTTCTGTGTTTCACGGAGGAGTTTTCTGTTGCTCGGTCGCATGACGGGGAAATCGGTTAACCCCGAGACTCATTTTTGTAGAGTTGCGAGATCGGAGCCGGCACTGATGGCTTTACGGGATTGAACTATCCCATGCGGAAGCGCATGGGTGGTAGTGGGGAGTTCACCAGGACGAGTGGAGAAACGATGAGTGATCCGTTCTCTCTTGTTCTCAATGCACTTGAGGGTGCCTCGTTGTTGGTTTCGGTTTCGAGGACTCTATCAATTCGGGTGACCGTCTCGAGGTTGTAGCACAACGAAAAGAGCCTTTTGTGGACTCAAGGACATAGGTAGCGCCTTCCCTTGGAGTAGCTTG
>MNCI01010878.1:468759-473759 GCA_015680685.1 Gnetum montanum
ATCCCATGCGGAAGCGCATGGGTGGTAGTGGGGAGTTCACCAGGACGAGTGGAGAAACGACGAGTGATCCGTTCTCTCTTGTTCTCAATGCACTTGAGGGTGCCTCGTTGTTGGTTTCGGTTTCGAGGACTCTATCGATTCGGGTGACCGTCTCGAGGTTGTAGCACAACGAAAAGAGCCTTTTGTGGACTCAAGGACATAGGTAGTGCCTTCCCTTGGAGTAGCTTGCGAAGTTTGAGTGCACGCTCGAACACGGTCGTAAGTTGTTTTAAGGGTTAGGAGAAGTAGTCGGAGGGATGTTTGAGGCCCATGTCTCAAAAATCCCTTGTCTTGGCTGTGGGACGTTGTATTTCTGTGTTTCATGAAGGAGATTTCTGTTGCTCCGTCGCGTGACAGAGAAATTGGTTAACCCCGAGATTCGTTTCTGTAGAGTTGCGAGATTGGAGCCGGCACTGATGGCTTACGGGATTGAACGATCCCATGCGGAAGCGCATGGGTGGTAGTGGGGAATTCACCTGGACGAGTGGAGAAACGACGAGTGATCCGTTCTCTCTTGTTCTCAATGCACTTGAGGGTGCCTCGTTGTTGGTTTCGGTTTCGAGGACTCTATCAATTCGGGTGACCGTCTCGAGGTCATAGCACAACGAAAAGAGCCTTTTGTGGACTCAAGGACACAGGTAGCGCCTTCCCTTGGAGTAGCTTGCGAAGTTTGAGCGCACGCTCGAACACGGTCGTAAGTTGTTTAAGGGTTAGGAGAAGCAGTCAGAGGGATGTTTGAGGCCCATGTCTCGAAAATCCCTTGTCTTGGTTGCGGCACGCTGTGTTTCTATGTTTCACGGAGGAGTTTTCTGTTGCTCGGTCGCATGACGGGGAAATCGGTTAACCCCGAGATTCATTTTCGTAGAGTTGCGAGATCGGAGCCGGCACTGATGGCTTTACGGGATTGAACTATCCCATGCGGAAGCGCATGGGTGGTAGTGGGGAATTCACCTGGACGAGTGGAGACACGACGAGTGATCCGTTCTCTCTTGTTCTCAATGCACTGGAGGGTGCCTTGTTGTTGGTTTTGGTTTAGAGGACTCTATCGATTCGGGTGACCGTCTCGAGGTCGTAGCACAACGAAAAGAGCCTTTTGTGGACTCAAGGACATAGGTAGTGCCTTCCCTTGGAGTAGCTTGTGAAGTTTGAGTGCACGCTCAAACACGGTCGTAAGTTGTTTTAAGGGTTAGGAGAAGTAGTCGGAGGGATGTTTGAGGCCCATGTCTCAAAAATCCCTTGTCTTGGCTGTGGGACGTTGTATTTCTTTGTTTCATGAAGGAGTTTTCTGTTTCTCCATCGCGTGACGGAGAAATTGGTTAACCCCGAGATTCGTTTCTGTAGAGTTGCGAGATTAGAGCCGGCACTGATGGCTTACGGGATTGAACGATCCCATGCGGAAGCGCATGGGTGGTAGTGGGGAGTTCACCTGGACGAGTGGAGAAACGACGAGTGATCCGTTCTCTCTTGTTCTCAATGCACTGGAGGGTGCCTTGTTGTTGGTTTTGGTTTAGAGGACTCTATCGATTCGGGTGACCGTCTCGAGGTCGTAGCACAACGAAAAGAGCCTTTTGTGGACTCAACGACACAGGTAGCGCCTTCCCTTGGAGTAGCTTGCGAAGTTGGAGCGCACGCTCGAACACGGTCGTAAGTTGTTTTAAGGGTTAGGAGAAGCAGTCGGAGGGATGTTTGAGGCCCATGTCTCAAAAATCCCTTGTCTTGGCTACGGCACGCTGTGTTTCTGTGTTTCACGGAGGAGTTTTTTGTTGCTCGGTCGCGTGATGGGAAAATCGGTTAACCCTGAGATTCGTTTCTGTAGAGTTGCGAGATCGGAGTCAGCATTGATGGCTTTACGAGATTGAACGATCCCATGCGGAAGCACATGGGTGGTAGTGGGGAGTTCACCTGGACGAGTGGAGAAACGACGAGTGATCCGTTGTCTCTTGTTCTCAATGCACTTGAGGATGCCTCATTGTTGGTTTCGGTTTCGAGGACTCTATCGATTCGGGTGACCGTCTCAAGGTCGTAGCACAACGAAAAGTGCCTTTTATGGACTCAAGGACATAGGTAGCACCTTCCCTTGGAGTAGCTAGCCAAGTTTGAGCGCACGCTCAAACACGGTCATAAGTTGTTTAAGGGTTAGGAGAAGCAGTCGGAGGGATGTTTGAGGCGCATGTCTCGAAAATCCCTTGTCTTGGATGCGGCACGCTGTATTTCTGTGTTTCACGAAGGAGTTTTCTGTTGCTCGGTCGCGTGACGGGGAAATTGGTTAACCCCGAGATTCGTTTCCGTAGAGTTGCGAGATCGGAGCTGGCATTGATGGCTTGAAGGGATTGAACGATCCCATGCGGAAGCGCATGGGTGGTAGTGGGGAGTTCACTTGGACGAGTGGAGA
This sequence comes from Gnetum montanum, assembly GCA_015680685.1. Classification (NCBI taxonomy): domain Eukaryota; kingdom Viridiplantae; phylum Streptophyta; class Gnetopsida; order Gnetales; family Gnetaceae; genus Gnetum; species Gnetum montanum. The sequence continues at coordinate 471,191 of MNCI01010878.1, forward strand.
AATGACGAGTGATCTGTTCTCTCTTGTTCTTAATGCACTGGAGGGTGCCTCGTTGTTGGTTTCGGTTTCGAGGACTCTATCGATTCGGGTGACCGTCTCGAGGTCGTAGCACAACGAAAAGAGCCTTTTGTGGACTCAAGGACACAGGTAGCGCCTTCCCTTGGAGTAGCTTGCGAAGTTTGAGCGCACGCTCAAACACGGTCGTAAGTTGTTTAAGGGTTAGGAGAAGCAGTCGGAGGGATGTTTGAGGCCCATGTCTCGAAAATTCCTTGTCTTGGCTGCGGCACACTGTGTTTTTGTGTTTCATGGAGGATTTTTCTATTGCTCGGTCGCGTGATGGGGAAATCGGTTAACCCCGAGATTCGTTTCTGTAGAGTTGTGAGATCAGAGCCGGCACTGATGGCTTTACGGGATTGAACGATCCCATGCGGAAGCGCACGGGTGGTAGTGGGGAGTTCACCTGGACGAGTGGAGAAACGACGAGTGATCCGTTCTCTCTGGTTCTCAATGCACTTGAGGGTGCCTCGTTGTTGGTTTCGGTTTCGAGGACTCTATCGATTCGGGTGACCGTCTCGAGGTCGTAGCACAACAAAAAGAGCCTTTTGTGGAATCAAGGACACAGGTAGCGCCTTCCCTTGGAGTAGCTTGCGAAGTTTGAGCACACACTCGAACACGGTCGTAAGTTGTTTTAAGGGTTAGGAGAAGCAGTCGGAGGGATGTTTGAGGCCCATGTCTCGAAAATCCCTTGTCTTGGCTAAGGCACGCTGTGTTTCTGTGTTTCACGAAGGAGTTTTCTGTTGCTCGGTCTTGTGACAGGGAAATCGTTTAATCCCGAGATTCGTTTCTGTAGAGTTGCAAGATCGGAGCCAGCACTGATGGCTTACGGGATTGAACGATCCTATGCGGAAGCGCATGGGTGGTAGTGGGGAGTTCACTTGGACGAGTGGAGAAACGACAAGTGATCCGTTCTCTCTTGTTCTCAATGCACTTGAGGGTGCCTCGTTGTTGGTTTTAGTTTTGAGGACTCTATCGATTCGGGTGACCGTCTCGAGGTTGTAGCACAACGAAAAGAGCCTTTTGTGGACTCAAGGACACAAGTAGTGCCTTCCCTTGGAGTAGCTTGCGAAGTTTGAGCGCACGCTCGAACACGGTCGTAAGTTGTTTTAAGGGTTAGGAGAAGCAGTCGGAGGGATGTTTGAGGCCCATGTCTCGAAAATCCCTTGTCTTGGCTGTGGCACGCTGTGTTTCTGTGTTTCACGAAGGAGTTTTCTATTGCTCGGTCGCGTGAAAGGGAAATTGGTTAATCCCGAGATTCGTTTCTGTAGAGTTGCGAGATCAGAGCCAGCAATGATGCCTTACGGGATTGAATGATCCCATGCGGAAGCGCATGGGTGGTAGTGGGGAGTTCACCTGGACGAGTGGAGAAATGACGAGTGATCCGTTCTCTCTTGTTCTCAATGCACTTGAGGGTGCCTCGTTGTTGGTTTCGGTTTTGAGGACTCTATCGATTCGGGTGACCGTCTCGAGGTCGTAGCATAACGAAAAGAGCCTTTTGTGGACTCAAGGACACAGATAGCGCCTTTCCTTGGAGTAGCTTGCGAAGTTTGAGCACACGCTCGAACACGGTCGTCAATTGTTTAAGGGTTAGGAGAAGCAGTCGGAGGGATGTTTGAGGCCCATGTCTCGAAAATCCCTTGTCTTGGCTGCGGCACGCTGTGTTTCTGTGTTTCATGAAGGAGTTTTCTGTTGCTCGGTCGCGTGCCGGGGAAATCGGTTAACCCCGAGATTCATTTCTGTAGAGTTGCGAGATCGGAGCCGGCACTGATGGATTTACGGGATTGAACGATCCCATGCGGAAGCGCATGGGTGGTAGTGGGGAGTTCACCTGGACGAGTGGAGAAATGATGAGTGATCCGTTCTCTCTTGTTCTCAATGCACTTGAGGGTGCCTCATTGTTGGTTTCGGTTTCGAGGACTCTATCGATTCGGGTGATGGTCTCAAGGTCGTAGCACAACGAAAAGAGGCTTTTGTGGACTCAAGGACACAGGTAGCGCCTTCCCTTGGAGTAGCTTGCGAAGTTTGAGCGCACGCTCAAGCACGGTCGTAAGTTGTTTTAAGGGTTAGGAGAAGCAGTCGGAGGGAATTTTGAGGCCCATGTCTCTAAAATCCCTTGTCTTGGCTACGGCACGCTGTGTTTCTGTGTTTCACGAAGGAGTTTTCTGTTGCTCGGTCGCGTGACGGGGAAATCGGTTAACCCTGAGATTCGTTTCTGTAGAGTTGCGAGATCGGAGCCGGCACTGATGGCTTTAAGGAATTGAACAATCCCACGCGGAAGCGCATGGGTGGTAGTGGGGAGTTCACCTGGACGAGTGGAGAAACGACGAGTGATCTGTTCTCTCTTGTTCTCAATGCACTTGAGGGTGCCTCATTGTTGGTTTTGGTTTCGAGGACTCTATCGATTCGGGTGACCGTCTCGAGGTCATAGCACAACGAAAAGAGCCTTTTGTGGACTCAAGGACACAGGTAGCGCCTTCCCTTGGAATTGCTTGCGAACATTGAGCGCACGCTC
>MNCI01010878.1:483759-487555 GCA_015680685.1 Gnetum montanum
TGTGACCACATTTATAAGGGTGCAGGATGGCATGGCTAAAAGTGTCCCAATCAAAATATATGGGGAGAGGTAGCGTTCTCCCCGGGAGCACTGCACGGTGCTCTCACAAGAGTGCTCTCCATGGGAGCACCTCGCATAGCTACGTTGGCACGAGCGCTCACACGAGACCAACTGATGGCCCAACAGACCCTCATGACCAAGTGTTGGCCAAATGGTCCCTCGTGACCAACTGTTGGCCCAATGGTCCCTCGTGACCAACTGTTGGTCCAACGGTCCCTCGTGATCAATGGTTGGCCCAACGGTCCCTCGTGACCAAATTTATAAGGGTGCAGGATGGTATGGCTGAAATTGGCCCAATCAACATATGTGGGGAGAGGTAGCGTTCTCCCTGGGAGCACAGCACAGTGCTCCCGCAAGAGTGCTCTCCATGGGAGCACCTCGCATAGTTGCATTGGCACGAGCACTCTCACAAGACCAAGTCTTGGCCGAACGGTCCCTCGTGACGAACTATTGTCCAAACTGTCCCTCGTGGCCAAGGGTTGGCCCAACGGTCCCTCGTGACCAAGCGTTGAACCAAGGATCCGTCATGACTCAGTGTTGGCCCAACGGTCCCTCGTGACCAAGCGTTGGACCAGCGGTCCCTCGTGACCAAGTGTTGGCCCAACGGTCCCTTGTGACCACATTTATAAGGGTGCAGGATGGTATGGCTAAAACTGGCCCAATCAACATATATGGGGAGATGTAGCGTTCTCCCTGGGAGCACTGCACGGTGCTCTCGCAAGAGTGCTCTCCATGGGAGAACCTCGCATAGATGCGCTGGCACGAGTGCTCTCACGAGACCAAGTGATCGCCCAACGAACCCTCGTGACCACATTTATAAGGGGGCAGGATTGTATGGCCGAAACTGGCCCAATCAACATATATGGGAGAGGTAGCGTTCTCCCTGGGAGCAATGCACGGTGCTCTCGTAAGAGTGCTCTCCATGGGAGCACCTCCCATAGCTGCATTGGCACGAGCGCTCTCATGAGACCAACTGATGGCCCAACGGACCCTCGTGACCAAGTGTTGGCCCAACGGTCCCTTGTGACCACATTTATAAGGGTGCAGGATGGTATGGCCAAAACTGGCCCAATCAACATATATGGGGAGATGTAGCGTTCTCCCTGGGAGCACTGCACGGTGCTCTCGCAAGGGTGCTCTCCATGGGAGCACCTCGCATAGCTGTGTTGGCACGAGCGCTCTCACGAGACCAAGTGATCGTCCAACGGACCCTCGTGACCACATTTATAAGGGGGCAGGATTGTATGGCCGAAACTGGCCCAATCAACATATATGGGAGAGGTAGCGTTCTCCCTGGGAGCACAGCACAGTGCTCCCGCAAGAGTGCTCTCCATGGGAGCAACTCGCATAGCTGCGTTGGCACGAGCGCTCTCATGAGACCAACTGATGGCCCAACGGACCCTCGTGACCAAGTGTTGGCCAAACGGTCCCTCGTGACCAAATTTATAAGGGTGCAGGATGGTATGGCTGAACCTGGCCCAATGAACATATATGGGGAGAGGTAGCGTTCTTCCTGGGAGCACCTCGCATAGCTGCGCTGGCACAAGCGCTATCACGAGACCAAGTGATCGCCCAACGAACCCTCGTGACCACATTTATAAGGGTACAGGATTGTATGGCCGAAACTGGCCCAATCAACATATATGGGGAGAGGTAGCGCTCTCCCTGGGAGCACTGCACGGTGCTCTCGCAAGAGTGCTCTCCATGGGAGCACCTCCCATAGCTGCATTGGCACGAGCGCTCTCATGAGACCAACTGATGGCCCAACGGACCCTCGTGAGACCAATTGTTGGCCCAACGGTCCCTCGTGACCGAATGTTGGCCTAACGGTCCCTCGTGACCACATTTATAAGGGTACAGGATTGTATGGCCGAAACTGGCCCAATCAACATATATGGGAGAGGTAGCGTTCTCCCTGGGAGCACTGCACGGTGCTCTCGCAAGAGTGCTCTCCATGGGAGAACGTCGCATAGGTGCGCTGGCACGAGCGCTCTCACGAGACCAAGTGATCGTCCAACGGACCCTCGTGACCACATTTATAAGGGTGCAGGATTGTATGGCCGAAACTGGCCCAATCAACATATATGGGGAGAGGTAGCGTTCTCCCTGGGAGCACTGCACGGTGCTCTCGTAAGAGTGCTCTCCATGGGAGCACCTCCCATAGCTGCATTGGCACGAGCGCTCTCATGAGACCAACTGATGGCCCAACGGACCCTCGTGACCAAGTGTTGGCCCAACGGTCCCTCGGGACAAACTGTTGTCCAAACTGTCCCTCGTGCCCAAGGGTTGGCCCAACGGTCCCTCGTGACTAAGTGATGAACCAATGATCCGTCGTGACCCAGTGTTGGTCCAACGGTCCCTCGTGACCAAGCGTTGAACCAGCGGTCCCTCGTGACCAAGGGTTGGCCCAACGGTCCCTCGTGACCAAGCGTTGAGCCAGGGGTCCCTCGTGACCAAGTGTTGGCCCAATGGTCCCTTGTGACCACATTTATAAGGGTGCAGGATGGCATGGCTGAAACTGGCCCAATCAACATATATGGGGAGGGGTAGCGTTCTCCCTGGGAGCACTGCACGGTGCTCTCGTAAGAGTGCTCTCCATGGGAGCACCTCCCATAGCTGCATTGGCACGAGCGCTCTCACGAGACCAACTGATGGCTGAACGGACCCTCGTGACCAAGTGTTGGCCCAATGGTCCCTTGTGACCACATTTATAAGGGTGCAGGATGGTGTGGCTGAAACTGGCCCAATCAACATATATGGGAAGAGGTAGCATTCTCCCTGGGAGCACTGCACGGTGCTCTCACAAGAGTGCTCTCCATGGGAGAACCTCGCATAGCTGCGCTGGCACAAGCGCTATCACGAGACCAAGTGATCGCCCAACGGACCCTCGTGACTACATTTATAAGGGTGCAGGATTGTATGGCCGAAATTGGCCCAATCAACATATATGGGGAGAGGTAGCATTCTCCCTGGGAGCACTGCACAGTGCTCTCGTAAGAGTGCTCTCCATGGGAGCACCTCGCATAGCTGCATTGGCACGAGCGCTCTCACGAGACCAACTGATGGCTCAACGGACCCTCGTGACCAAGTGTTGGCCAAACATTCCCTCGTGACCAACTGTTGGCCCAATGGTCCCTCGTGACCGAATGTTGGCCTAACGGTCCCTCGTGACCACATTTATAAGGGTGCAGGATGGTATGGCTGAAACTGGCCCAATCAACATATATGGGAAGAGGTAGCGTTCTCCCTGGGAGCACTGCACGGTGCTCTCGCAAGAGTGCTCTCCATGGGAGAACGTCGCATAGCTGCGCTGGCACGAGCACTCTCACGAGACCAAGTGATCGCCCAACGGACCCTCGTGACTACATTTATAAGGGTGCAGGATTGTATGGCCGAAATTGGCCCAATCAACATATATGGGGAGAGGTAGCATTCTCCCTGGGAGCACTGCACAGTGCTCTCGTAAGAGTGCTCTCCATGGGAGCACCTCGCATAGCTGCATTGGCACGAGTGCTCTCATGAGACCAACTGATGGCCCAACGGACCCTCGTGACCAAGTGTTGGCCCAACGGTCCCTCGTGATGAACTGTTGTCCAAACTATCCCTTGTGGCCAAGGGTTGGCCCAACGGTCCCTCGTGACTAAGTGATGAACCAACGATCCGTCGTGAACCAGTGTTGGCCCAACGGTCCCTCGTGACCAAGCGTTGAACCAGCGGTCCCTCGTGACCAAGTGTT
>MNCI01010878.1:488428-503428 GCA_015680685.1 Gnetum montanum
CGGTCCCTCGTGACTGAATGTTGGCCTAACGGTCCCTCGTGACCACATTTATAAGGGTGCAGGATGGTATGGCTGAAACTGGCCCAATCAACATATATGGGAAGAGGTAGCGTTCTCCCTGTGAGCACTACACGGTTGTCTCGCAAGAGTGCTCTCCATGGGAGAACGTCGCATAGCTGCGCTGGCACGAGCGCTCTCACGAGACCAAGTGATCGCCCAACGGACCCTCGTGACCACATTTATAAGGGTGCAGGATTGTATGGCCGAAACTGGCCCAATCAACATATATGGGGAGAGGTAGCGTTCTCCCTTGGAGCACTACACGGTGCTCTGATAAGAGTGCTCTCCATGGGAGCACCTCGCATAGCTGCATTGGCACGAGCACTCTTATGAAACCAACTGATGGCCCAACGGACCCTCGTGACCAAGTGTTGGCCCAACAGTCCCTCGTGACGAACTGTTGTCCAAACTGTCCCTCGTGGCCAAGGGTTCGCCCAACGGTCCCTCGTGACTAAGTGATGAACCAACGATCCGTCGTGACCCAGTGTTGGCCCAACGGTCCCTCGTGACCAAGCGTTGAACTAGCGGTCCCTCGTGACCAAGTGTTGGCCCAACGGTCCCTTGTGATCACATTTATAAGGGTGCAGGATGGTATGGCTGAAACTAGCCCAATGAACATATATGGGGAGAGGTGGCGTTCTCCCTGGGAGCACTGCACGGTGCTCTCACAAGAGTGCTCTCCATGGGAGAACCTCGCATAGCTGCGCTGGCACGAGCACTATCACGAGACCAAGTGATCGCCCAACGGACCCTCGTGACCACATTTATAAGGGTGCAGGATTGTATGGCTGAAACTGGCCCAATCAACATATATGGGGAGAGGTAGCGTTCTCCCCTGGAGCACTGCACGGTGCTCTTGCAAGAGTGCTCTCCATGGGAGCACCTCGCATAGTTGCATTGGCACGAGCGCTCTCACAACACCAAATGATGGCCTAATGGACCCTCGTGAGACCAAGTGTTGGCCCAACGGTTCCTCGTGACCAAGCGTTGAACCAACGATCCCTCGTGACCCAGTGTTGGCCCAATGGTCCCTCATGACCAAGCGTAGAGGTAGTGTTCTCCCTGGGAGCATTGCACGGTGCTCTCGCAAGAGTGCCCCCAAATTGAACCAGTGCTCCCTCGTGACCACATTTATAAGGATGCAGGATGGCATGGCTGAAACTGGCCCAATCAACATATATGGGGAGAGGTAGTGTTCTCCCTGGGAGCATTGCACGGTGCTCTCGCAAGAGTGCTCTCCATGGGAGAAGCTCTCATAGCTGCGCTGGCACGAGCGCTCTCACGAGACCAAGTGATCGCCCAACGGACCCTCGTGACCACATTTATAAGGGTGCAGGATTGTATGGCCGAAACTGGCCCAATCAACATATATGGGGAGAGGTAGCGTTCTCCCTTGGAGCACTACATGGTGCTCTCGTAAGAGTGCTCTCCATGGGAGCACCTTGCATAGCTTCATTGGCATGAGTGCTCTCACAACACCAAATGATGGCCCAACGGACCCTTGTGAGACCAAGTGTTGGCCCAACGGTCCCTCGTGACCAAGCGTTGAACCAACGATCCCTCGTGACCCAGTGTTGGCCCAATGGTCCCTCATGACCAAGCGTTGAACCAGCGGTCCCTTGTGACCACATTTATAAGGGTGCAGGATGGCATGGCTGAAACTGGCCCAATCAACATATATGGGGAGTGGTAGTGTTCTCCCCGGGAGCACTGCACGATGCTCTCGCAAGAGTGCTCTCCATGGGAGCACCTCGCATAGCTGCGTTGGCACAAGTGCTCTCACGAGACCAAGTGATGGCCCAACAGATCCTCGTGATCAAGTGTTTGCCAAACAGTCCCTCATGACCAATTGTTGGCCCAATGGTCCCTCGTGACCACATTTATAAGGGTGCAGGATGGTATGGCTGAAACTGGTCCAATCAACATATATGGGGAGAGGTAGCATTCTCCCTGGGAGAACTGCACGGTGCTCTTGCGAGAGTATTGTTCGTGGGAGCACCTTGCATAGCTGCGCTCGCACGAGACCAAGTAATATCCCAATAAACCCTCGTGACCAAGAGTTGGCCAAACGGTCCGTCATGACCAAGCGTTGACCCGACGGTCCCTCGTGACCAAGGGTTGGCCAAACGGACCCTCATGACCAATTGTTGGCCCAATGGTCCCTCATGACCCAGCGTTGAACCAGCGGTCCCTTGTGACCACGTGTTGGCCCAACAGACCATCGTGACCAAGGGTTGGCCCAACGGACCCTCGTGACCAATTGTTGTCGAAATGGTTCCTCGTGACCAATTGCTAGCCCAATGGTCCCTCGTGACCAAGTGTTGGCCCAACGGTCCCTCGTGACCACATGTTGGCCAAACGGTCCCTCCTGACCAAGCGTTGAACCAACGGTCCCTCGTGACAAAATTTATAAGGGTGCAGGATGGTATGGCCGAAATTGTCCCAATCAACGTATATGGGGAGAGGTTGCATTCTCCCTGGGAGAACCTCGCATAGCTGCGCTTACATGAGACCAATTTTTGGCGAAACGGTCCCTCGTGACCAAGGGTTGCCCCAACGGTCCCTCATGACCAAGCATTGAACCAACGGTCCCTTGTGACCACGTGTTGGCCCAACAGACCATCATGACCAAGGCTTGGCCCAACGGACCCTCATGACCAAGTGTTGGCCAAACGGTCTCTCATGACCAAGCGTTGACCCGACGGTCCCTCGTGACCAAATTTATAAGGGTGCAGGATGGTATGGCTGAAATTGGCCCAATCAACATATGTGGGGAGAGGTAGCGTTCTCCCTGGGAGCACAGCATAGTGCTCCCACAAGAGTGCTCTCCATGGGAGCACCTCGCATAGCTGTGTTGGCACGAGCGCTCTCACGAGACCAAGTGTTGACCCAACGGTCCCTCGTGACTGAGTGTTGGCCAAACGGAGCATCGTGGCGAAGGGTTGGCCCAATGAACCCTCGTGACCAAGTGTTGGCCCAATGGTCCCTCATGACCAACTGTTGGCCAAAGTGTCCCTCGTGACCAAGTGTTGACGCAGCGGACCCTCGTGACCAAGGGTTGGCCCAACGGTCCCTCGTGACCAAATTTATAAGGGTGCAGGATGGTATGGCTGAAACTGTCCCAATCAGCATGTCTGGGGAGAGGTAGCGTTCTCCCTGGGAGCACCTCGCATAGCTACGCTGGCACGAGTGCTCTCACGAAACCATGCGATGGTCCAATGGACCCTCGTGATCAAGTGATGGCCCAACGGTCCCTCGTGACCAAGGGTTGGCCAAACGGACCCTCATGACCAAGGGTTGGCCCAACGGACCTGCATGACCAAGGGTTGGGCCAACGGTCCCTTGTGACCAAGTGTTGGCCCAAATGGTCCCTCGTGACCAACTGTTGGTGCAACATTCCCTCGTGACCAAGTGTTGGCCAAACGGACCCTGGTGACCAAGGGTTGGCCCAATGGTACCTCATGACCAAGTGTTGGCGCAACGCTGTTGGCCAAACGGACCCTAGTAACCAAGGATTGGCCCAACGGTCCCTCGTGAGCAAGTGTTGGCCCAACGGTCCCTCGTGACCAAATTTATAAGGGTGCAAGATGGTATGGATGAAGCTGGCCCAATCAGCATATATGGGGAAAGGTAGCATTCTCGCAGGGAGCACCGCACGGTGCTCTCGTGAGAGGGTTCTCCATGGGAGAACCTCTCATACCTTCGCTGGCACAAGCACTCTCACGAGACCAAGTGATGGCCCAATGGACCCTCGTGACCAAGTGATGGCCAAACGGACCCTCGTGACCAAGTGTTGGCCAAATGGTCCCTCGTGACCAAGCGTTGAACCAATGGTCCCTCACGACCAAGTGTTGGCCCAATAGACCATCGTGCCCTAGTGATGGCCCAACGGTCCCTCGTGACCAAGGGTTCGCCCAACAGTCCCTCGTGACCAAGTATTGGCCAAACGGACGCTAGTAACCAAGGATTGGCCCAACGGTCCCTCATGACCAAGTGTTGGCCCAACGGTCCCTCGTGAGCAAGTGTTGGCCCAACGGTCCCTCGTGACCAAGTGTTGGCTCAACGGTCCCTTGTGACCAAGGGTTGTTCCAACGGTCCCTCGTGGCCAAGGGTTGTTCCTACGGTCCCTCGTGACCAAGTGTTGGCACAACATTCCCTCATGACCAAGTGTTGGCCAAACAGACCCTGGTGACCAAGGGTTGGCCCAACGGTCCCTCGTGACCAAGGGTTGGCCCAACGGTCCCTCATGACCAAGTGTTGGCACAACATTCCCTCGTGACCAACTGTTGGCCAAATGGACCCTGGTGACCAAGGGTTGGCCCAACGGTCCCTCGTGACCAAGTGTTGGCCAAACGGACCCTAGTGACCAAGGATTGGCCCAACGGTCCCTCATGACCAAGTGTTGGCCCAACGGTCCCTCGTGACCAAGGGTTCGCCCAACAGTCCCTCGTGACCAAGTATTGGCCAAACGGACGCTAGTAACCAAGGATTGGCCCAACGGTCCCTCATGACCAAGTGTTGGCCCAACGGTCCCTCGTGACCAAGGGTTGGCCAAACGGACCCTCGTGACCAAGGGTTGGTCCAACGGACCTGCATGACTAAGGGTTGGGCCAACGGTTCCCTGTGACCAAGTGTTGGCCCAACGGTCCCTCGTGACCAAGGGTTCGCCCAACAGTCCCTCGTGACCAAGTATTGGCCGAACGGACGCTAGTAACCAAGGATTGGCCCAACGGTCCCTCATGACCAAGTGTTGGCCCAACGGTCCCTCGTGACCAAGTGTTGGCCATACGGTCCCTCGTGACCAAGCGCTGAACCAACGGTCCCTCATGGCCAAGTGTTGGCCCAAGGGTCCCTCGTGACTAATTGTTGGCCCAAGGGTCCCTCATGACCAAGGGTTGCCCCAACAGTCCCTCGTGACCAAGTGTTCACCAAACGGACCCTCGTGACCAAGGGTTGCCCCAACGGACCCTCGTGACCAAGTGTTGGCCCAACGATCCCTCGTGACCACATTTATAAGGGTGTAGGATGGTATGGCAAAAACTAGCCCAATCAGCATATATGGGGAGAGGTAGCATTCTCACTGGGAGCACCTTGCATAGCTGCGCTGGCACGAGCACTTTCATGTGACCAAGTGATGGCCCAACAGACCCTCGTAACCAAGTGTTGGCCCAACAGACCCTCGTGACCAAGCATCGAACCAACAGTCCCTCATAACCAAGTGTGGGGCCAACGGTCCCTCGTGACCAAGTGTTCGCCAAAAGGTCCCTCGTGACCAAGTGTTGGCCAAACGGTCCCTTGTGACCAAGTGTTGAACCAACGGTCCCTCGTGACCAAGTGTTGGCCCAACGGTCCCTCGTGACCAAGTGTTTGCCAAACGGTCCCTCGTGATCAAGGGTTGGCCCAACGATCCCTCGTGACCAACTGTTGGCCCAACGATCCCTCGTGACCAAGGGTTGGCCCAATGGTCCCTCGTGACCAAGTGTTCACCAAACGATCCCTCGTGACCAAGTGTTTGCCAAATGGTCCCTCGTGACCAAGGGTTGCCCCAACGGTCCCTCGTGACCAAGTGTTCGCCAAACGGTCCCTCGTGATCAAGGGTTGCCCCAACAGACCCTCGTGACCAAGTGTTGGCCCAACGGTCCCTCGTGACCGAATTTATAAGGGTGCAGGATGGTATGGCTAAAAATGGCCTAATCAGCATATATGGGGAGAGGTAGCGTTCTCCCTGGGAGCACTGCACAGTGCTCTCGTGAGAGTGCTCTCCATGGGAGCAACTCACTTAGCTGCGATGGCATGAGCGCTCTCACGAGTCCAAGTGCTGGCCAAACGGACGCCCTCCCCGAGAGCGTGCTCCCTGAGAGCGTGCTCCCTGAGAGCGTTCTCCTTGAGAGTGCCTTCCCGGTATGCATGTGAGAGTGTTCTCGTTGAGAGCACCCTTCGTGGGAGCATTCTCCCTACGTACACCTTGCGCTACGCACGTGAGAGCATTCTCCTGGAGAGCGTCCTCATTGAGAGCGTTCTCCTGGAGAGCGCCCTCGTTGAGAGCATTCTCTCGGAGCGTGCCCTCCATGAGAGTGCCATCCCTGAGAACGGGCTCGTTGAGGACGCCCTCTCCAATATTGTCCTTCTTAAGACTGCGCTCCACGAGATCACCCTCTGTTAGAGCGGCCTCCCTGAGAGCATTCTCCTTGAGATCACCCTCCCTAAGAGCGTTCTCCTTGTGTTACACTCATGAGAGTGTTCTTCTCGAGAGCGCCCTCGTTGAGAGCGTTCTCTCGAAGAGCGCCCTCCGTTAGAGCGGTGTTCTTGAGAGCTTTCTCGCTGAGTGCACCCTCTCTAAGAGCACCTTGCATTACGCACAAGAGAATGTTCTCCTCGAGAGCACGCTCGTTGAGAGCATTCTCATGGAGAGCGCCCTCCTCGAGAGAGTTCTGGGTGAGAACACCCTCCTCGAGGGCGTTCTCGCTGAGAGCACCCTCTACGAGAGCATTTTCTTTGAGGACGCCTTTACTTGGTGCTCTCTCTCTGAGGACGCTCTTTTTGAGAACGCGGTCTTCGTGACGAAATTTATAAGGATGCAAGATGCTATGGCTGAAACTGGCCCAATAAGCATATATGGGGAGAGGTAGCGTTCTTACTGGGAGCATCGCACGGTGCTCTCGCGAGAGCGCTCTCACAAGAGCACCTCGCATAGCTGTGCTAGCAAGAGCGCGCTCTCACGAGAGCACCTCATGCAGCGCTTGCGAGAGCACTCTCCGTGGGAGTGCCTGTTGCTGCGCACATGATGGTGTTCTCTCTTGGAGTGTCCTCCCTGAGAGAGCCTTGCGTTGCGCATTTGAGAGCATTCTCAATGAGACAGCCCTCTTTGAGAGCATTCTGTTGGAGAGCGCTCTTCCTGGGAGTGGCCTCCCTGAAAGCGTTCTCCTCGAGAATGCCCTCCTTGAGAGCATTCTCCATGAGAGCACCCTTCCTAAGCATGCTAAACGTGAGCACGCTCTCTATGGGAGCGCACTCCATGGAGAGCATTCTCGTTGACAGCGTTCTCCCCGAGAGCACCTTACACTACGCACGTGGGAGCATTCTCCTTTGGAGCGTCCTCCCTGAGAGCGCCTTGTGCTACACACGTGAGAGTGTTCTCCTCGAAAGTGCCCTCATTGAGAGCATTCTCTTGGAGAGTGCCCTCCTTGAGAATGGTCTCCCTGAGGACACCCTCCTTGAGAGCATCCTCCTTAAGAGCATGCTCCATGAGAACGTTCTCCTTGAGAGCGCCCTCCCCGAGACCACCTTCCGCTACGCACCTGAGAGTGTTCTCATTGAGAGCACCATCTCAGAGGGCACGCTCCCAGCGAGCACTCTCCCTGAGAGTGGCCTCCCTCATAGCATTTTCCCTGATAGTGCCTTGCGCTACACATATGGGAGTGTTCTCCTTGAGAGTGCCTTCGTTGAGAGTGTTCTCTCAGAGCGTGCCCTTCCTAAGAGTGCCCTCCGAGAGAAGGGTCTCCCTGAGGACGCCCTCCTTAAGAGCGTGCTCTGTGAGAGAGTTCTCCTTGAGAGCGCCCTTCGTTAGAGCGGCTTTTTGGAAAGCGTTCTCCTTGAGAGAGCCCTTCATGAGAGCACCTTGCGCAATGCACGTGAGAGTGTTCTCGTTGAGAGCACCTTCCTGGAGAGTGGCCTCCCTCCAAGCGTTCTCCCTGAGAATGCCTTGCGCTACGCACATGAGAGTGTTCTCCTCGAGAGAATTGTCTTGGAGAGCATCCTCCGTTAGAGCGCCCTCCCTGAGAGCCCCCTCCGTGGGAGCGTTCTCCCTGAGTACACCTTGCTCTATGCACGTGAGAGTGGTCTCTTGGAGAGTGCCCTCATTGAGAGCATTCTCTTGGAGCGCACCCTCCATGAGAGTGCCCTCCCTGAGAACGGGCTCACTGAGGACACCCTCTCCAATAGCGTCCTCCTTAAAACTGCCCTTTGCGAGATCGTTCTCTGCCAGAGTGCCCTCTGTTAGAGCAGCCTCCCTGAGAGTGTTCTCCTTGAGATCACCCTCCCTAAGAGTGCCTTGTGCTATGCTCATGAGAGTGTTCTCCTTGAGAGCGTTCTCTCAAAGAGCACCCTCGGTTAGAGGGGTGTTCCTGAGAGCGTTCTCGCTGAGTGCACCCTCTTTGAGAGTGCCTTGTGTTTTCTCATGTGAGAATGTTCTCCTCGAGAGCATGCTCATTGAGAGCATTCTCATGGAGAGCAGCCTTTGTTAGAGCGTTCTCGCTGAGAGCGCCCTCCCCGAGAGCGTTCTTGTTGATAGCGCCCTCCGTTAGAGTGGCCTTCTGAAGAGCTTTCTCCTTGAGATGGCCCTTGCTGGGAGCATTCTCCCTATAACACCCTGGTTGAGAGCACTGTGTCGAAGAGTGCCCTCCTTGAGAGCGGTCTCCCTGGAGAATGCCCTCCTTGAGAGCGGTCTCCTTGGAGAACGCCCTCCATGAGAGCGGTCTCCCTGAGAGCGCGCTCATGGGGAGCGGTCTCCTTGAGAGCGGTCTCACCGAGGACGTACTCATCGGTAGCATTCTCCCTATTGCTCCCTCGCTGAGAGCGGTCTCCCTGGAGAATGCCCTCATTGAGAGCGATCTCTCTGACAGTGCCCTCATTGGAAGCATTCTCCTTGGAGCACCCTCATTGAGGGCATTTTGTCGAAGAGCTTTCTCCTTGAGATGGCCCTTGCTGGGAGCATTCTCCCTATTGCTCCCTCGCTCAGAGCGGTCTCCCTAGAGAATGCCCTTCTTAAGAGCGATCTCGCTGAGGATGCCTTCATCAGGAGCATTCTCCCTGGAGCGCCCTCGTTGAGAGCGCTCTCCCTGGAAAACGCCCTCGTTGAGAGCGCTCTCCCTGGAGAACGCCCTCCCTGAGAGCGCCTTGTGCTACACACGTGAGAGTGTTCTCCTCGAGAGCGTACTTGTTGTGAGCGTGCTCTTGGAGAGCGCCCTTCTTAAGATCTATCTCGCTAGGTGCGCCCTCCCCGAGACCACCTTCCGCTACGCACCTGAGAGTGTTCTCCTTGAGATCACCCTCCCTAAGAGTGCCTTGTGCTATGCTCATGTGAGTGTTCTCCTTGAGAGCGCCCTCCCCGAGAGCGTTCTTGTTGATAGCGCCCTCCGTTAGAGTGGCCTTCTGAAGAGCTTTCTCCTTGAGAGGGCCCTCCTCGTTGGGAGCGTTCTTCCTGTAACACCCTGGTTGAGAGCACTGTGTCGAAGAGTGCCCTCCCTGAGAGCGCCTTGTGCTACACACGTGAGAGTGTTCTCGTTGAGAGCACCTTCCTGGAGAGTGGCCTCCCTCCAAGCGTTCTCCCTGAGCGCACCTTACACTACGCACGTGGGAGCATTCTCCTTTGGAGCGTCCTCCCTGAGAGCGCGCTCATGGGGAGTGGTCTCCTTGAGAGCGGTCTCCCTGGTGAATGCCCTCCTTGAGAGCATCCTCCTTAAGAGCATGCTCCATGAGAACGTTCTCCTTGAGAGCACCTTGCGTTGCGCAACTGAGAGTGTTCTCCTCGAGAGCACCCTCCCCTAGAGCGTTCTGTTGAAGAGCATCCTCCGTTAGAGCAGCCTCCATGAGAGCGTTCTCCATGAGAGCACCTTGCGCAATGCACGTGAGAGTGGTCTCTTGGAGAGTGCCCTCCTTGAGAGCAATCTCATAGAGAGCAGCCTTTGTTAGAGCGTTCTCGCTGAGAGCGCCCTCCCCGAGACCACCTTCCGCTACGCACCTGAGAGTGTTCTCCTCGAGAGCACCCTCCCCTAGAGCGTTCTGTTGAAGAGCATCCTCCGTTAGAGCGCCCTCCCTGAGAGCCCCCTCCGTGGGAGCGTTCTCCCTGAGAATGCCCTCCTTGAGAGCGGTCTTCGTAAGAGTGCCCTCCTTGAGAATGCCCTTCTTAAGAGCGATCTCGCTGAGGATGCCTTCATCGTGAACGTTCTCCCTCGAGTGCCCTCATCGGGAGCAGTCTCCTTGGGAGCGATAGTCCTAAGTGTGCCCTCCCTGAGAACGCCCTCCTTGAGAGCAATCTCACTGAGGACACCCTCATCGGGAGCGTTCTCCCTGCAGCACCCTCATTGAGAGCACCCTTATCTGGAGCAGTCTCCTTGGAAGCTTCTTCCTAAGAGTGCCCTCACTGAGAACGCCCTCCTTGAGAGCAATCTCACTGAGGATGCCTTCATCAGGAGCATTCTCCCTGGAGCGCCCTCGTTGAGAGCGGTCTCCCTGGAGAATGCCCTCATTGAGAGCGATCTCTCTGACAGTGCCCTCATTGGAAGCATTCTCCTTGGAGCACCCTCATTGAGGGCATTTTGTCGAAGAGCTTTCTCCTTGAGAGGGCCCTCCTCGTTGGGAGCGTTCTTCCTGTAACACCCTGGTTGAGAGCACTGTGTCGAAGAGTGCCCTCCCTGAGAGCGTTCTCCCTGAGAGCTACCTCCATCAGAGTAGCCTCCACAAAAGCATTCTCCTTGAGAGCGCCTTGCGCCCTCGTGTGGATGTTCTCCTCTAGAGCATCATCATTGAGAGTGTTCTTTGGAAGAGCACCCTCCCTAAGAATGCCCTCCGTGAGAGCACCCTCTGTTAGAGTGGCCTTTTGGAGAGCATTCTCAATGAGAACGCCCTCCCAGAGAGTGCCTTGCGCCACGCACATGAGATCGCTCTCCTTGAGCTGGTCCTTCATGATCAAATTTGTAAGGGTGCGGGACGGTATGGCTAAAACTGGCCCAATCAACATATATAGGGGGAGGTAGAGTTGACGAGCGGTCGGAGTGATATAGAGCGATACGTGGGTTTCTCCCCCCAGGGAAGCCTTGCCCTACCCACGATATCGTGGCCTCGTTGTTCATGTTCGTGACCCATGAGCCTTGTTTGCGAAGAAGGATAGCCCCGGAGAAGGCGGTGTCCTCGTTTACGATTTGAGATAAAAGGCTTGCAGCATTGTGGGCATGTTCCATGGGGTTGGTTGCCCTAGAGCATTCTTCTTGGAATGCCCTCGTTGAGAGCTCCCTCTGGGTGAGTGCTCTCCCTCAAAGGGACCTCCCTTAGTGCACTTTGCGTTATGCATGCGAGAGTGTTCTCCTGGAGAGCACCCTTGTTGAGATTGTTCTCTTGGAGAGCTACCTCCATTAGAACACCGTCATTGAGATCGGTTTCGCTGGGGACGCCCTCATTGAGAGAGTCCCTCTTGAAGAGCATTCTACGTGAGATCACCCTCCTCGAGAGAATTCTCCTTGAGAGCTCTCTCCCTTAGAGCAACCTCTCTTAGAGCATTCTCCTCTAGAGCACCTTGCGTTGCGCACGTGAGAGTGTTCTCCCTGAGAGCGCCTTTGTTGAGAGCATTCTCTTGGAGAGTGGCCTCCATTAGAATGCCTTTCTTGAGAGTGGGCTCCATGAGATCGCCCTTGATGAGAGCGTTGTTTTTAGGAGTGCCCTTCATTAGAGGGGGCTTTGGAAGAGCGTTCTCTTTGAGAGCGCCCTCGTTGAGATCGTTCTGTCGAAGAGTGCCTTCGTTTAGAGTGCACCCTTCACGAGAGTGTTTTCCCTGAGTGCGGCCTCTGTGAGAACGTTCTTCCTGAGGACGCGTTCTCCAATTATCTTTTGCTATGCCTGTGAGAGCATTCTTCTTGAGAGTGCCCTCGTTGAGAGCTCTTTCTCAGAAGGTGCCCTCTTAGAGAACGGTCTTCGTTAGTGGAAGCACCCTCAGAGCGTTCGACCTGAGATCACCTTGTGTTACGCACATGATAGTGTTTGCCCCGAGAGCGCTGTTGTTGGGAGCATTCTCTTGGAGAGCGTCCTCCATTACAGCGCCCTCGGTGAGATCGGTCTAGCTGAGTACGCCCTTCTTGAGAGTGTTCTTCTTCAGAGCGCCCTCTGATAGAGCGACCATCTGACAAGTGTTCTCTTTGAGGGTGCCCTCTCCTGGATCATTCTTCATAGAGTGCCCTCATCGAGATCATTCTGTCAAAGGATGCCCTCATTTAGATCGCCTTTGCTAAGATCGTTCTTCCTAAGAGCGGTCTCTGTGAAAGCGTTCTCCTTGAGAGCTTCCTCCATGATGGCATTGTCCATGGGATCACCTTTCGTTATGCACGTGAGAGTGTTCACCTTGAGAGTGTCGTCATTGAGAACGCCTGGATCAGAGAGTGCCCTCCCTGAGAACGGTGTCGTTGAGGATGCCCTTCTGGAGAGGCATCCTCCTTAAGAACATTCTTGGTGGTAGCGGCCTCTCTAGGAGCATGCTCCAATAGAGCCGCTTTTCGGATAGTGTTCTCCTTGAGAGCACCCTCCCCGAGAGCGCTTAGCATTAGTTGCGTGAGAGTGTTCTCCTGGAGAGTGCCCTCGTTGAGAGCTTGCTCTTGAAGGATGCCCTCCCAGAAAGACGTCCTCCTTGACAGTGTCCTCCTTGAGAGTGTTGTACGTGAGATCGCCTTCCCTGAGAGTGAGAGCGTTCTATTGGACAGCGCCCTGCGAAAGTGGCCTTCCATTTGAGCGTTCTCTGCGGAGCACCGTCATCGAGAACGTTTTGTTGAAGAGTGCCCTCCTTGAGGTCAGCCTCCAGTAGAGTGGCCTTTGCAGGAGCGTTCTCCTTGAGAGCAGATTCAATGAAAGCGTTGTCCATGAGAGCACCTTGCGTTATGCACGTGAGAGCGTTCACCTCAAGAGCTCCCTCGTTGAGCACGTTCTTTTGGAGAATGCCCTTCGTAAGAGTGCCCTTCCTAAGAATGCCCTCCTTGAGATTGGCCTCCCAGAGGACACCCTGCTCAAGAGCGTCTTTCTTAAGAACGTTCTTCATGAGATCGACCTCCCCGAGAGTGCCCTCCTTGAGAGCGTTCTCATGGAGAGCTTTCTACGTAAGAGTGGCATCTCGAAGAGCGATCTCCTTGAGAGCGTCTTTCTCGAGAGTGCGTTGCACTACGTTATAGTGTTCTCTAGGAGGGCGCTCTCGTGGAGAGCTTCATCTTGGAGGGTGACCTCATTGTTGGTTACAGTTTGAGGACTCTATAGACTCGGGCGACCGTCTTGAGGTCATAGCACAACAAAAAGAGGCTTTTGTGGACTCAAGGACACAGGTAGTGCCTTCCCTTGGAGTAGCTTGCAAAGTTTGAGTGCACACTCGAACACGGTCGTAAGTTGTTTAAGGGTTAGGAGAAGCAGTCGGAGGGATGTTTGAGGCCATGTCTCGAAAATCCCTTGTCTTGGCTGCGGCACGCTGTGTCTCTGTGTTTCACGAAGGAGTTTTCCGTTGCTCTGTCGCGTGACGGGGAATTCGGTTAACCCTGAAACTCGTTTCTATAGAGTTGTGAGATCGGAGCCAGCATTGATGGCCTTACGGGATTGAACGATCCCGTGCGGAAACGTTGTTCAACGATTTTGTGTGAACGGTAGCGTTGATTTGGTGTGGTGGAGGAGGCAGAGCGTTTGGACGCCCCCACGGGGTAGCGTCGAGTGCATGTCGTCTCTGCCTGTTCACCGATTTGATTGCCTTGTAGCGCATGGGTGGTAATGGCGGGTTCACATGGATGGGTTGAGAAAGGACGAGGGACATGTTCTCTTTTGTTCTGCATGCAGTTGAGGGTGCCTCGTTGTTGGTTTTGGGTTGAGGATTTTATAGACTCGGGTGACCGTAGCCTTTTGTGGACTCAAGGACACAGGTAGCGCCTTCCCTTGGAGTAGCTTGTGATGTTTGAGCGCACGCTCGAACATGGTCGTAAGTTGTTTAAGGGTTAGGAGAAGCAGTTGGAGGGATGTTTGAGGCTATGTCTCGAAAATCCATTGTCTTTGCTGCGGCACACTGTGTCTCTGTGTTTCACGAAGGAATTTTCCGTTGCTTGGTCACGTGACAGGGAATTCGGTTAACCCTGAAACTCGTTTCTATAGAGTTGCGAGATCGGAGCCGGCACTGATGGCTTTATGGGATTGAACGATCTCGTGCGGAAACGTTGTTCAACGATTTCGTGCGAATGGTACCATTGATTCGGTGCCGTGGAGGAGGCAGAGCGTTTGGACGCCCCCACGGGGTAGCGTCGAGTGCATGTCATCTCTGCCTGTTCACCGATTCGATTGCCTAGTAGCGCATGGGTGGTAATGGCGAGTTCACATGTATGGGTCCAGAAAGGATGAGGGACATGTTCTCTCTTGTTCTGCATGCAGTTGAGGGTGCATCGTTGTTGGTTTCTGTTTGAGGACTCTATAGACTCGTGTGACCATCTTGAGGTTGTAGCACAATGAAAAGAGCCTTTTGTGGACTCAAGGACACAGGTAGCGCCTTCCCTTGGAGTAGCTTGCGAAGTTTGAGCGCACGCTCGAACACGGTCGTGAGTTGTTTAAGGGTTAGGAGAAGCAGTCGGAGGGATGTTTGAGGCCATGTCTCAAAAATCCCTTGTCTTGGCTACAGCACGCTATGTCTCTGTGTTTCACGAAGGAGTTTTCCGTTGATCGGTCGCGTGACGGGGAATTCGGTTAACCCTGAAACTCATTTCTATAGAGTTGCGAGACTGGAGTCGGCACTGATGGCTTTACGGGATTGAACGATCCCGTGCGGAAACGTTGTTCAATGATTTCGTGCAAATGGTAGGGTTGATTTGGTGCGGTGGATGAGGCAAAGCGTTTGGACGCCCCCACGGGGTAGCGTTGAGCGCATGTCATCTCTGCCTGTTCACCGATTCGATTGCCTAGTAGCGCATGGGTGATAATGGCGAGTTCACCTGGACTGGTCGAGAAAGGAAGAGGGACCTAGCCTCTCTTGTTCTCCATGCATTTGCGTGTGCCTCGCTGTTGTTTTTGGTTTGAGGATTCTATTGATTCGGGTGACCGTTTCGTGATCGTGGCATCTCGAGAATAGCCTTTCGTGGATTGAAGGATACAGGCTTGCGTTGTGATGCGAATGACGCCCCCGGCGTCGGTTCATAGTTGGGTTTGTGATTCTGGGATTCCTCT
>MNCI01010878.1:505928-507923 GCA_015680685.1 Gnetum montanum
TGCATTCCCGTCGCAGCGACGAAGAACGCTTGGGGGACCACGACGGTGGTGCCTCGCCGGGACGGGACTTCGTGGGGAGAGCGTGCACTTGGCGGGGGCACGAGACATTGCATCGGAAGTATGCCTCGCACGTTTGACGAATCGATGGCCCGAAGGGCACGCCATCGCCCAGGCAGGCTTCGGGGCGTCGATCCGGAGTGGGCTTAGGTTCCCTGCCGATGGAGGACGTGTCGTCGTCGTCCGTTGAGGATAGGCGAGCCGCGAAGGGAGCGTGTACGCCTGGGTGAGAGAGTCACGGAGCTCTACATTCATGGTCAAACAGCTTTTAAAATACAAAGGCTGAATGAGAGGGGGACATACGAGGGCCACTGTTTTCTTCCCCGGGCCATCCGGTTCCGCGGGAGGGAGGGGATAAGACGCGATGGCTGGGTGCAGCTCTCTTCTCCCATCGCACGTGTTCTAGGCGAACGGCTACCGTCGGCCTGTGGGTTGCAAGGTACGTCATCGCTTCAGGCAAATACGGG
Source organism: Gnetum montanum (assembly GCA_015680685.1). Classification (NCBI taxonomy): domain Eukaryota; kingdom Viridiplantae; phylum Streptophyta; class Gnetopsida; order Gnetales; family Gnetaceae; genus Gnetum; species Gnetum montanum. The sequence continues at coordinate 506,453 of MNCI01010878.1, forward strand.
GGGCATTGAGCCGAACAGCTGCGGTGCTGGTGCTTCGCGGGTTGTCGTCCCGCGCACCCGTGGGTTGCGTAGCAGGGTCCTCGTTCGCAGGGTGGTCGGCATCACCCTTGTCCGGACGTCGACGCTTGGTCGCATCCCTCGGGTGGCGCCTGCTTCTCTTTCCCCAATGCAAGGGTGCGAGTGGCACCAAGGATGCGAGGAACGTCTGCCGCGACGGTCAACCGGGGTTGGTGACCCCAACCACGACTCTCGACAATGGATATCTCGGCTCTCGTTTCAATGAAGAACGTAGCGAAATGCGATACTTTGTGTGAATTGCAGAATCCCGTGAATCATCGAATATTTGAACATAAGTTGTGCCTGAGGCCTAGGTCAAGGGCACGTCTAGCTGGGTGTGATGAAAGATCCTAGGGCACGCCCTCTTCGCCCCGTGCGAGGGGGCAGTGGATGTGGTCATCCGTGTCTCCCGAGGTGCGGTCGCCTGAAAAGTTGCCGTTGATCGTGTTTTCTAGCTTCTACCCGGACAGAGCGATGGATGGTGGTGGTGGTCTATGCGTTCCCTGCGCTGAGCGCGCACGAGGTACGTTGGCCCCCTCCCCGCCCTTCTCCTTTGGTACGATGCGGGACCGAGCGACCGGCGGGGGCGATGTTTCCTACTTTGCGTCGTGCATAGGAGGGGTGATGCTCCCTCTTCGCAGTGATCCCAGTTCAGGCGAGGGTACCCGCCGAGTTTAAGCATATAACTAAGCGGAGGAAGAGAAACTTACGAGGATTCCCCTAGTAACGGCGAGCGAACCGGGAACAGCCCAGCGTGAAAATCTGGCGGCGGTGGCCGCCCGAATTGTAGTCTGCAGAAGCGTCCCCTGCGGCGGACCGAGCCTAAGTCCCCTGGAACGGGACGTCGGAGAGGGTGACAGCCCCATCGGGCTTGGACCCCTGCTACATCACAGGGCGCTGGGTTGTTTGGGAATGCAGCCCTAAGCAGGCGGTAAATTCCGTCCAAGGCTGAATATGCGCGAGAGACCGATAGCGAACAAGTACCGCGAGGGAAAGATGAAAAGGACTTTGAAAAGAGAGTTAAAAAGTGCTTGAAATTGTCGAGAGGGAAGCGGATGGAGGCGAACGTTGCTTCCCGGCCGGACGTGGAGCCGAGCGTGTACGCTTCGGTCCACCGCTCGGTCCGGGAGGCAAGTCCGCGTGGATCGGCGCCGTGGCACAAGCGTATGCAGCTGGCTGCGCGCGTGCTGCCGCTGCGACGGTCGAGGGTCCAAGCGCACGTCCCCTGGAGGGGCGGGTCCTACGGCACCTGCACGCTCAGGATGTGGATTGCGTGGGCTTTCCATTCGACCCGTCTTGANCACCTGCGCGCTCAGGATGTGGATTGCGTGGGCTTTCCATTCGACCCGTCTTGAAACACGGACCAAGGAGTCTAACATGCGTGCGAGTCGTCGGGTTTGGAAACCCGCACGGC
>MNCI01010880.1:2681-90822 GCA_015680685.1 Gnetum montanum
GAATTTTTTGATTTTCTTCCTAACCCCTACACCTTCGGTAGTCACCATTAATATATCTCCTGATCCATATCAGCCATACCACAACCTAGCCAATGAAGTTACACTAAAGCAAGGTATTAACTACATTGAAATTCATTTACCCTTGCTGATATAAGATTACATTGTGTGTGCAGATGGAAATCATGCAACAATGGATTGGATCTGGAAGGAACACATGGAATGGAGCAGCGCTGGAAGAAGCTATGCAAAGAGCAAGATCAATGGCGCGCTTACTGATGGACAATGGAAGGTGCAATCTTAGCATTGGCAGCAGCAACACTTCTTTCTCTCTCTCTTTCTCAGCTACCAACTAAGGCCTGATGTCATTGTAATAAGGTGTTCACCCTTGTTGTCATGAACACCAGTTTTGTCAAGTCTTGTAATGATGATCCATTCACATGTCATCCCATTAGTTCCATTCCCCTCAATAATCCCATACCTTCCAAATATTTTGTAAGGAACTCGAGGATGAGTTTTCATTTAGTTATGGGGGTATGATGAGATGCGATTCACATAGGTCGTGATATCGCATCCCCTGCGATATCGTGGTCCATCGCCAAGTCTATAAATAAGAGGTGGCTCTCCCTTGTTTCCTCATCCTGGGCTAGAAGTAGGAAAACTTTGGCAGATTGATCACTCCAGAGATAGAATATTTTCCATGTGCCCGTAGTAGGAGTCCTAAAGTGAACGGATCTTTATTCGAGCAACATTGTACCTGAACACAAGTTGTGTACGGAAATAAAGATGAACTTGTTGGATAAACCTTGCAGTGCATAGAATAGGATGCTATTTATTGCTTTTTCTCTCTCACCCTTAAACTCCTAGAATGCAGAGTGAGTACGACTTGATTACGAGCATCTAGTGTGACTACTTGGTAACCCAGTGGCGTATTCAGGATCTGCGCTTGGTAATCCCAGTGGTAGTCGTGCACCAAGATGTGTACGATTAGTCAAGGAATCAGCTGCTCATTGCACTTAGGCTAGATTAGATTCTCTCAAACCTTTCCTCCTAGTTAAGTTCCTCAGTACGACCACTTCAAGCACGTGAGTTATGCGTGGTGACCCCAACAACGATTAACATTTGGTAGCCGCGGTTGCATCGGTTCAGGGTGTGTACGGTAACTGGAAATGGATGCTGATGCTAGGTAATTTAGACTTAGTCATTAGTTAGAGTAGTAATTAGTTTCTCAACCCTTCATCCCGATAGCATAGGAGAAAAACATAAAAGACTATAAAAATCATATACCTCGTACTTACTTAGCCATACACCATGACAACTACAAGTAAGTCTGGGAAGACAACGAATAATTAACCCTAAGTGTTCCATGGGGCGTGTAGGCACTTAGTTGAGTGTAGGGGTATCTCGCCACTCATCAAGGGTATATGCTTATCACAATGTGATTACGAAAACATGCTCTAATACCACTTGTAACAATAGGTCCTCAACGTTGTCTAGCATGCCAAGGAATTCACTTAGATTGAATGGATTTGGGATGGAAGACTTGGGGAATAAACCTCTGAACAAGCAAGCATCCCTTGGAAGGAAGCAAGTGGCACAACAACTTCTTAACAAGAGAATACACCTTAGGGAGAACCTCTAAACTTCAAATGAGAACTTAGCAAACAAGTACACAAATAATCCTATTGACATCATTAGTGGAATGGGAGATGCTTCTACAAGGGATGCCTCATCCCCAAACAACTCACAATTTGGTACAAGATTTGGCAAGACATTGCACTAGAAATTTCCAATATTGGCTACCTACATATTTGTGACCACCATAGAATCAGGTCCATGTAGTTCCTCAAGGTTAGTATGAAGAGGACTTAGAAAGGGATGCAATAGGAGGAAGTCCTACTACTGGCTTGGTACTGCCAAGTTGGGATGGGTTCTCTAATACTTGAGTGCGACACAAGGGCACCTAAAAGTGTTCCATGGTCCCTAAACCATGGGGAGAGACCAGGAGAACCTCCATCCTGGGACATCTCTCACATATTGGCCTTGAGGAAATATTTGTCCTAGTAGTAACATTTGAAATAATAAAACTTATTCTTTCTATAGTAGCTCATCAAAATCTAAAATTACGTCAAATGGATATTAACTTAGCATTCATTAATAGAGATATAAATGAGAAAGTTTATCTTTGGCAATCTGAAGGCTACAAAGTTGAAGACAAAAAATACAAAGTGTGCAAACTGAAAAAAGATTGGTATGATCTAAAACAAGCACCTAGATCTTGGTTCAATAGAATTAGAAAATTTCTTCTTAATAAAAATGATGTTTCATGCATATTTAAGCCAACCCTATACTACAAACAAGACAATTGTAACTTCATTATAATATCCCTCTATGTTGATAATCTAGTATTTATAGCCACCGATGATAAAATTTTATAAGAATTCAAATCAAATATGAGGAGTGAATTTGAAATGAAAGATCTTGAAGAATTACAAGATTTCTTAGGTATCCAAGTTGAGCAAGAAAAGTAGAGTATTAAGGTTCACCAATCAAAATATGATGAATCTATGTTAGAAAAGTACAACATGACTAAAGAAAAAATAACAAAATCTTCTCTTTCTCGAAATATTAAATTGAAGATAAAATACAACACTCTAGTTGCATATGCCATTATTTATAGAAGCATAATTCAAACACTCAAATTTCTTTTTCATACTAAAAATGATCTATAATTTTTCACTTTATTCCTATCATGTATTATACAAGAATTAAGAGAATCTTATTTGATAGTCCTCATCAATGTTTTATAATATGTAAAAGATCCTATTGTTTATGGATTACTCTATATAAAAAGAGATGGAAAATTTTAACCCTATTTAGATGATAATTAGAAGGGAGGTTTTCGTTATATTTAGAAAATGTTATATTAAATTCATTGTATAATTGAAATTACTACATTATTGTAAATATTAGTATTTTACATTCATATGGTTGGAATTTTCTATTAGGATGTAATAAACCATATTTATCTTTCTATATCAAACAGGTTTACAAAATCATTATGTGAAATATAGAATCTTTTATTACATTTTAATAATTTAGTACCCTAGTCTCATAAATGATTGATTATAGTTTTTTTGACTTGAGGATTATGCTGTGCTAATGAGCACTTTTCCTTAAGAAACTTATTCATTTAAATAATAAAAAAAACACTAAAAAGATAATATTAAATAGCTATATAAAGATATTGGATATGATTATCAAAGTTTTAATTAACTTCTAAAAGTTCTCCAGTGGTAATCATTAGATCAAAAGCAAAATTAACAATGTGGTCATTCATAACAACTTAAGGTGATAATCTATTTTGCATCATAAATAGAAATAAAAAAAACATTGAATAATATTTACAAGTTATTCATTGGAACTTAATAGTTCCTTAACGCTAAATTCATCACTAATAGGATTTACAATAGATGGTAATAACTTCCTAAATAGGTAGTTATCTTTAGGATTATTTAGATCATATTTTATGGCTTGAATAAATTTTTCCTTGTACTCATTAAGGATTTTATCACATGTATTATCTACCATCACAACATCCTTTCATTTGTATTGGTTTCCATATATCTCGAAAAAGCATTGTAAAGGCTTTTGAAAAATTGGAAGCACAATCCCTTTGTAATAAAATATTTGGCATTGTGTCTAACACCAAGTGAATTTAGGTTTTACATCAAGATACTTGATAAGGCAATTTGGTATTCTTTCTATGTTAGCTAACTATGCTAAAGACCACAATGCATATTCAATTCCTTCCTTCTTCAATTGAGTGAGAAACTTATGCATACCAAGTCGAATATAGCAATACTTTCTTTCAAGCCTAATGTCATATTTTCTTTTGTACTTAGTTTATTTTCATTTGATAAATGTATATCCTTTATAAGTATCCTATTTAGATAAGTGTAGCTATTTTTTTTCTATTTTTAAATTTATATTTGCAAGTATTCACAATACATGCATCAGCTAATCATATCCTTATTTCAATTAAAGAAACATCGTAACTAATTTCTGAATTTAAACATATTGATACTGCATATTAAAAATTATAATAATCATCATAATAAGAATGAAAACTATCAAATATTAAAAAAATTTGATATGATAAATACACTTGTTAAATAAAAGATCCCAAAATGGAACTAAATACAATTATTTAACATTAGAAAACCATGTTGTATGCTAGTCAAATACATTTAATATATCTTATAGGATTCTTCTTCTATATAGTGGTACATCTAATGCCTTAAATGATATCTTTCTTCCACATAGAATGCATATTACATAAAGTAGGACATAAACACCATATTCATATCCATTTCTTTGCCATGGTATATTTCTTTGAAATAACTATCTCCATAGTTCTTGATAAAATTGACCCTCTCTATTATGAACACTATGATCCACCTTAAGGTACTTGTAAATCATAATAGTTTTTTCATTGCATTCATTAATATGATTGATAGGATTCATGATTGATATTAGACTTGCAATGATATTAATAATAATGAGTACCCAATGAAACATAATTCTTCTAATCTTAATATTTATTGGAAAAAATATTTTTCGGTAGCTATTAAATGTAATGCCTCTTTGTTGTATCAATGTTAACATACTTTTTCTCAATTTCATCTCCCCATCTTCCGCCTTAGGGATCAAGAAAACAATTGAAAATTTGGGATTGATTTCATCTTTTTAAAATAGTATTTGAATATTATATCTTCTATCTCTTGTTTTGGTCTTAAACTTCTTAAATCATTTTCTATGATAGCATTTCCATTCACAAGAACCAACACCTTATCGTAGTATTTTGGCAAGCACACTACATTATAAAGTTTTACTTCATTTCCTCTTCAAAGTATTTATTTTAATTTATTTAATTGACAAGAATTAAAGCACGTATGTTAGACTTGTTAGAATGATATATATAATAGAATACAAAATCATACTTTGTTTTTCAAGACATTTGATAGAAATTTGACTCTCATCAGTATGAACCTACAAAAGATTATATATACAATTGAGTATATATTTCAATATAAAATTACAAGACGTTAAATTTGTTACATAATTTTATGTTAAGTATATATCTTTGGTTTCTTTGATTTTGTTACACTAACTTTTTTTGTGCCATTGATGATGATGAGATTTTCCCCTAAAACATAAAGAATGAAAATCATTATAAAAATAATTTACTAATTTTACAAGGAGTAAATTGAACATACTTCATTACCAATCTTGTGCTTGCTTGTAGAACCTCTACTTGCTATGCCTTATCTAATTGTTTCAAAAGAGGTTTCCTAATCAAAAAGTAGATTTTAAATGATTAACTTAGTACATAACTAAAGAATTTTTTGTTTGAGAGTCATCATATTAGTAGACATACAAACACAACAAGTCCTCATCTATATTAATTTCTTCATCATTATCAAAATCATCATCAAATTCATTATATGTCTCTTTCTTAGGTTATTTTCCTTTAATGTTCTAAAGTTTTAGTAATACCATTAAGTAATATTGTAATTTATATTTAATTAAAAATTTAGCATCAATATTTTATTATAACTATAACCTATTTAGAAACTTCATCTTCTTCTGGATTCTCCTATTGAGTTTGTACCTCATCATCATGAAGGATGAAACTCTCCTACTTGTGATAAATGTATTATTATCAATTACAATATTACTATGATACAATATACCATATTATTCGTTCAATATAACTTAACATACCTTATCAGTTAACATATCTTTCAGACACATTACTATGTCTTTATATACATGTTTCACTTTCAAAATATTTCAATATTACTCCTTTGCATATTTAGTATCAAAAGGCTCTTGATCAATTGCAGTTAATAGCTTTGCTATTATAGATTATAGGAAACATTGTAGATCATCATTATGTACATATATGACATCAATGTATTTGTATTTGGTTAATGATTTTAAGAGGCTACTGCAATAGAATAATGATACAATGAAGGAGCCACCTTTTGTAATTGTTTCATCTATCATCAAAACCAACTTGATCAATTTTCTTCAAAATTCGATTAATTTACATGACTTGTAATCAACATCCTCTTTAATGGATTCCACATCAACTACTTTTTTTCCTTAATATCATAGTCACCATCCTCAAATGCATATGGTAGCTCGATTACTTCTATCATTGTAAAGAAATAGTAAATAAAAACATACATTATTTTCCTCTTGTAGTGGTAACTTAAATGATATTTGAATGAGATATTACTATATATGCAATCCATAAATTCATTTATAAAAAATTTAAATAAGTGATAGTTCTCCATGTCAATATTAATAATTATCCTAAAAAACATAGCAATTATCCTTTGTACAAACATAAATAAAAATTTTCAGAAAACTAGAAGAGTCCTTAGTAGTTATGTTATTAAGGATAATTTCATTTCATATTTCTAAAGTGTCATGTTAATGAACTGAAGATTTTTTCAATAACAAAAAAAAAAAAACCATCAAGTTCCTTGATGGTTATGGACATCGCTTTCTTGAAGATGCTGATGTAGCATTAATTGAACATAAGGATTAAGCCTTAGTTCACCCTTAGAAAACTTCACATTACTAAGAGAACTAATCAACATGTATTCATCAATTGAATACCTATCACAATAGTAATATTAACAAATCAATAAATTTGATAATTTAATCTTGATAAGATGAAATTAAATAAGGAAATATTAGGATATATAAGTTTAAATACATATTGCAACTGTTATTGATAGTTAGATTTGTGCATCGTACTACATATGAATCTCTATTGATAAAAAATTGGACAAGAGCTAGTTTTAGTGAATGAGAAAGCTTTATTTGATTGTATTTGTGCTCTAGAGTGATCATTCTATTAATGATTAACTTATGAGGCTCATATTATTCCTTAAGATGTTTAAAACACATCTCCCTAGAAAGTATCATATTAGCACATTTCTCAAGTTCATGTGAGTGTAGGCCTTTTAGTAAGCAAACAAGATTTGTACTCAAATTTTTTAGGTTGTTCTCCTTAAAATTTTGATTTGATGAAATCATAGGATAACACTGTAGCTAACCATTTTAATACATTGTGAATATTTCATTTCACTTGTTGAATAGTGTATCATCTACATGAAGAAATACTTTTCTTTTCTGTAAAGCCTTGAATGTTGGTACACTATAAGATATGAAAATATAAATATGGAATTATATAATTGAGAATATCTATCATAGTATAACTATGAAACAAATACATCAACTTACTTAAATATAAATTTTAGGTTATCGTAAATTTTAGGTTATCCCTAGTTGATAGTTTGCAAATGTTATTTTGTACCAAGTAGCTTCTTGCATGCCTTACCATCTCTATATGTGATGAATCATGTTTTATTTCTTGTACTTGATTCTAAGAATAACATATACTTGGAATTATGGAAATTGAGGTCTTTTCTTTCAAAATCCTAGTACAAAAAAATCTATAAATATTCTTCATAGATTGCTTCACATCATCTTTCTTTGGTAAAATTTTGCTACTTGAATTGAGTGTTGTCCATTGAGAATCTAGAACTAGACATCCTTAGAATTAAGCTCCATATCATTTAAGGGAGTAAACTCATTACCACTAGAGACCTTATATGCCATTAATATACAATTATGAATAATAGTAACAAAATTCTTGTTCATTGAAAAGAGAAGTTCCTTAACATGGTTCATATTCAAAGCTCTAATTCTATACTTTTCCAGTATCTAATTGCATCTATTGATTTTGATCTAGTAGCTTGTTGAGAAATTAGGGTGGAAATACCACCTTTGCATTTTTTCTACCTTTATTTCTTTGTTAATAATGATCCATGATCAAGTATCATGATTTGTGATCAAAACAAATTTTCAAAATTTCTAAATTTCAAATTCAAGATTTTGGGACCAACCTCCAATGGTACTTCTACTATACCAACTCAAATAAAATTTGTTTAAACACAAGGAAACTGGATTAGAACATCTTAATATTAGAGACCATGTTGGTACCACTTGGAAGAAGTTGAAAGATGGGGCCCATTTTGTAATGCATACCATTAGAATCAATAACAAAAATCGAATAGCAAATTCATGAATCAAATTCATTAACATTAATATTAATGTGATAATCTATCATTAATTCATGATTTTTTCTACCTATGAATTTCCCATGAGGTTTCTAACTTTAGACATAGATATAACTATAAGACCGATACTAATTTAACTAGCTATTGAGAACTGTCTAGTGTAATGCTTCATCTATCTAGGAAAATCCTTATAAATATACAACTACCAAATATTATGTTACTAGTCCTCATGAATGTCTAACTATTTGATTACATTGTGGCTAGCATCAAATCTATATCTACCCTAGGTCCTAGCTTCTCGTCACCACCTTAAATAAGATTTGCTACTAACTGCATTTCCATAATGTAATGGGCCAACTCTAAAGTTAACTAATTGACCAAAAAGCCATTAATATAATAGTTACCTTATTACAAATAATGTGTTGATGGATGAACTTTGAATTTAATCTAGATGAATGACTAGCCAATATTAGTAGCCTAATTATTGTTTTCTAGCCTTCAATACCTTGAATGCAACTATACATGGTTGAAATATCTACTCACCACCATCATTTGAAGTTACCATTTCTATCAAACAATGTCATGATTGCATTATTTTAGATAATGAGGAGAAATCCCATCACAACTTTCATCATGACCCCTAAATCCATCATAACCTAGGACATGATATTTGAAAATACCATCAACTCCACCACCATCAAAAGGAGATGATATAGGAGAATGATGCAATGGAGATAAAAAGAAAAAAATGCAAGAAAAGATGGATTAAAATTTTAAAAACTAGGAAAAAAAAGGGTTAGATCAAATAAAAAGGAATAATAGAAAGGTATCTTAGAAGAAGGCTGAGTTATAAGGAAAAAGTAATAGAAGAAAGAACAGAATACCTTGAATGATCAGTTGAGAGAAAATCTTTATTAAGTGAGAGTAGGTTCAAATCTAGAATTACCAATAGATCCATCATGCATAGCCACAAGAGAATAAGAGTAAAAGAGGAAAAATGCATAATTGATGCCAAAAGAGCTAGTGTTAACAAGTATTTATAGGTATAAATTCAAGGTTGAATAATTGCAAGAATAATAATCTAATTCCAAGATTGGATCCTATGTATCCACAAAGGATTCAAATGGTCCATAAGTAGGTATGTTTATGGGTTCTTATTACCAAGAATTATTAGAATTAACACGCATCATCTAATATTGGATTTCCAATGCTCAAGATAAAATAAGAGAATAATTAGAATAAACCTCAAATATCTATTTAACATTCCATTGTACCATATTATTACATTATTTTGAATACCTTAGAATACTGGAACATATAAAATGAATAATTAATTATAAAATACCAGCAATGAGTCATCACCATCTTCCAGCTTATGCTTCACAAGAGATACCAAGCATTATCAAATAACAAGAGATAAAAAGAAGGAAAATATAAAAAATAATAATATTTTCAAATATGTTATAAGGCTAAGTTTCAAGATTCAAAGCTTAAGAGGCATAAAATCAAGACATAATAAAACATATATACTTACCAGGAGGTCCATGGGTTAAGTCTTACTCATACATAAGGGTTCATTCCAAGATACATTATACACAAGCTTATATGCAAATATACCATGATGTACTAATTATAAAATACCAATTTATTAATAATACATCTCTACCAATGCTAGTTTTAAGTTTAGATAAAAAAGAAGAATGGTTAGCATTAGGTTGGTAGTTGGCTGTAAAACCTTACCAAATCTCATGGATTAGTTTCTTTTTTAGATTTTGTAGATGCTTGGGCACTCCCTAGATGTGATGCATAGCAATCACATGATTGAAGATGATTTGAAAAAGTTTCAAATAAACAAAGATCTAGCACTTCATAAAGGAAAATGGTGAAAAGGAACTCATGTAGTCAACCCCATTTTATTGGGACAAGGCTAAAATGATGATGATGAATGCAACAATAATACATGTAAATGAGGAGTCAAGGGTTCAAACCTCAAGATGCATACCTATAATCATAAGCATAAGAAATACATTAGAATCCACTAGCATAAACCACTAGCAAGACATAATATATTAAATATACCCTTATGCTTAGAATCAAACATAATAAATAGATAACAAATCTAAGATTCTAGTTCAAAACATTGGGGTGTTAAATAAACTGCTATTCTTATCCACCTAGATATGAATAATACATGTTTAAATTGATATTAATATTCAAAACCTTAATGCTTTGGAGAAGGGAGATTTTTGAAATCAAGGTAATACTCATGCACCTAAAATTAAAGATGTGACTAAGATTAAATGCTACACTTTCATGGGAAATATTAATGTCAATGAAGATCCCATGAGAAAAATGCTCTTTAAAATTGGGGTTAGATGCCTTTATAGTGGAAAATGGATACACATCTTGATTGATGGTGGTACTCAAGAGAATGTAATTTCTTCTAAGGTTTTTTCTAGGATTAGCTTGAAGATAACTCCACGAGTCCTCTAGAGATCATTTTCAAGATGTGAAGGAGTTGTGTTTTATTATTTCAAAATTGATTTCTTTAGAAACCAAGTGCATTGTGAAATTCTTCCAATTGATTGTGTTGATGTCATTTTAAAAAGATCTTAGAATTTTGATAACAAATGATGAGGATATCACCCAACCCTAATGTATTAATCGTCATTTTTTTATGTGTTTGATGCTTGTTTTTTATACCTTATGTGTGTTTGACATGTTTCCATGCAATGAGAAAGGTTCCAAGATTGATGAGAGCTTGAATGAGAGGTTTTGAACTTCAAGTTAGACATCTAGCTATTTTACGGTAAGTTTAGAAAAAGGTCTTTCATACTTGAAAGACATATTTCAGTGAGTAACAGACATCTTCTAAACATGAAATTAATATTTTGTACAAGGTTGGATCTCTAGAAAGATGTCTTCTAGGCGAAAAATATGTCTTCTATACTTGACTGCCTCTTGGAAAATATTTCTTCTATTTGCAAAATATATCTCCCTATGCATGATGTTTTCTTAGAAAGGGTGTTTTTCATGACCCAAAGAAATCTTCTTAATTATGAGTAATGGACCATAATTTTAGGAATGTGGGTGCCAGGTGATTCAAAAAGTTATAAATAGGCATTAAGACCTTCCATTGTCTATCCAATAGAGGTCCATAAGAAGAGAGATTAAAGAAAAGAAAGGAGAGAGAGAGTAAAGCTCATCTTAAGCATCCATTATAGGTTTCATAATTGATGAGTTGAAAATTGGCTGCATCGACAAGGACTCATTGACTAGGCCTCGTCAACTAGGCCACGTTAACATGGCCTCGTTGGTGCATCATTTGATGCATTGACATGGCCCCATTGACATAGGGTCTATTCTTGCCTATTAATACATGCCAACTCATCGTGTTTAGGCATCATCTTATCATAGTTGTAGCTAAGACCTTGCAGTTTTTACATTTGAGAGTTAGAACATTTTCTTAAGTGCCCACAGTAGGAGTCATTGATTGTATGGATCTTTATTCGAGAACTATTATACTTGAGCATGATAGTGTGTGTTGCAATAAAGATGAACTTCTTGATAATTCTTGCAACATTCTAGATATCTTAAATGTTTTATTCATGCATTTAATGTTTTTAGTTATTTATTCAATGTTTTTTAGTAATTAAGTTAATTAAATAATTAAGCAAGATAAGTTAAATAGAGATTAAGTAAACACATAAGTATGACCACTTTGAGCATGCATACGATGTTTGGTAATCCCAACAGTGCTCAACACTTGGTAACCCAGCAACATTATATGTGTTCAAGATGTGTACGACAAGTGGTACGAGATACTTATGTTAGGACTAGTTAAATAATAGTTCCCTAATTAGATTAAAATAGACATTAAATCACTTTATTCTTTATCCTGTTTACTTCAAGCACCAAAACCATAAAATATAAAATGATAAAAATCATGTGTCTCAATTACATTTAAACCATACCCTTGAGCTTCATAAGTGTAGTTGGGAAGACAATGAATGTTCTCAATGTCCAATTGACTTCCTAGAGAACTAGTGCACTAGAAAACTATAGAGTTTGCAAAATTTGATCGGATTGCATGTGAATGCTTCATGATTCATATGATTGACTGTAGGGGTACCTCTTTGCTCATCATTGGCACTATTATCGAGGACTCTTTTTGTTTGAAACATGCACTATCTAGGCATAGTGGGCATCATTAACATTGTTGAACAAACCCTAAGATCAACATGATTCTCACACATAATCTAATCACATAAGCACACTAATATTTCATTTGTTTTGCAAAATTTCTTCTTCTCATAGGCATTATGATGCTAAAGCACCAATCCCTTAAGAATGCAAGGTGGTATATACTCATCCAAATGAGTATGTGCCTAACTTCATCTTCATCCTGCATTACGATGAACAACTATGATGGCATGACATGGAAGGAAATATTGTAATGCCTTCCAATCAATCTATGCCTGTGATGCTACTTCAGACTCCTACGAAGTTAGACATTCAAGATCTCCAAGAGGAGTACGTTGTGCATGATTACAACTACTGGGACTACCATCCCATTGAAACACAACACTAGAGAGATCAACACCAGGAGAAGCATCATGAGGTGATGAAGGGGAAACGATTCTCCAATTCCTTATTCCTACTAAACCAAGATGACAATGAGGACCCTCCCTCTGGGGGCTTTCAACATGAAAATTTCCCACCCCTTGTTACTGGTGATAGGGTTATGGCCTTGAATCTGTGGTCCACTGTCAACAATCTAGGTTTAAGAAAAGATGGTAGTCAAGGTAGGGGCTTAGACAAGCATCAAGATGATAAGTAAACTAAAAACCGTGGCTTTGACAATTGAAGGGGAGTCAGTAGATATGATCATGGAGGTAGTCCTCCCCCATCTTCATCCTTTTCATCTACATCTTCTTCTTCCTCTTCTTCTAATTTTGAAAAATTTCGCAAAAGGAATAACTGTGATGGAGGTGAACATTGGGACAATACTGATCATCAGGCCCACAATGAATGAAGGGGTAATAGAGGACATCATTGACAAAAATAAGCTAATGATGATGATGAGCCCTTATTGGCAACCCAAAGCATGTTAAATATTATAGAGGCTATAAAAATTCCAACAAGGCATGTGAAGAATAGTTGGATGAAGCACCTAGACATGAACAATATTCCAAGATTTGAGGGGAGATATAACTCTGATTTGGAAAATCATCTACAGGCCTTTCATGATGCATGTGCCTTTTAAAACATAGAAAATGACTAGTAGAAATTAAAGTTATTTCCCAAGACACTCATCAAAGAGGTAGAAAGTTGGTATTGGTCCTTGCAACTAGAATCCATTCGCAGATGGAGTCCCATGCTAGAACTATTTAATGACAAATACTAGATGTACTCCAAAGTGTCTAATCTAAGAAAACAATCCAAGGCTAGAAACAAGGAACACATGAACCCTTGGATGCTTTCATGGGTAGATATTATTCTCTCTTACACTTATGCTCTAGCCATGATTATTCTCAGAGGGAACAACTCCACCACGTCATAGATGGACTTAGAGTAGAAACCAGAAGAACTCTTGGGGTTTATGCCCAAGGGATACTATTCGAACTAAGATCTCATTATATCCAAAGGCTAATAGAATAGGTAGCAAAAGAAGAAGGTGAGCTGTGAAAAAGTAAAAGTGTAGACGAATATAATATGAATCCTTCCATCAAGAAAAGGAAGGTCCAATTCTTTGATAAAGAGGAGTCACCACTTGATGAGGTGGTGAATAGGAAAACCTTGCCCATCAAAAAATATATTTATGATATTTTGGCAAAGGTTGAAAAACTATGAGGCTCTTTGGATGAAAAATTCCAAACCGCTATGAAGATTGCTGAAGAATCTAAAGAGTAGAATAATGATTGTGACCGTAGGAGGCAGAAAGAAGCTTAATGTGCCTACCAGTGAGGTTAAAGCAAAGCTATTTTTGTAGAAGAAGTTATGGAAATAGACTTCAATGATGATGTTGGATGTGACATTCATTAATATGAAAATCCTAAGAGATGTTGCCCTATGGTGTCACACTTACAAGAGTCTAGGGTGTATGTGTTGAACCCTCCACTAGAAAGAAGACAAGCACCCAGATGATTGTCTTATCCTCAAGGTAGTTTTACCAACATCAACAAGCTTACTTTCCAAGTGGAGCTCCATCACAATTGTATGAGAAATAATAGTATTGGAAATAATTACAATCATGGGGGATACCACTGTCAAGACATCAATAACCTTATAGGAAATCAGATCCATACGAGTACTATGTTCAGCAACATGTTTCTCCATGTGGTTCTACCAACGATGCCTCATTCTAACATCACTATTATCCTCTAGAGTACCATTGAACTTATTCACCATCTATTCAAGGGAAAATCCCGTATCCTTACCATCCTTCACATCTATCTACACACATCCCTCTATCCACAACCCAATTACCTCCTACTTTGTCTATGCAAGATGAAATTTCCCCACAGCCATAGCAACAAAATGCTACGAGGCTTGTAAATTTACAACCAGCCTTCCAGCCAAGTGGTTTGGAGTATAGATCCAAGAAACAACCAATTTTCCAACCCAACAATCCTTCCAAACCCTCACAACCTAATGCAACTAGTCGCCTTGTATCTCTAGCATCCTCAAACTATACATCAAACACATTCAAGGCTTCTTCAAACCAAATGCCACCTCAAATCCATACTATGATGTTAACTCATGCTATCTTTAATTGGATCAAGGCTGGTAACCTTCCCACAAAGAGATCTGACTTAGGAAGTCCTCTTATTTACTTACATATTGCTAGACATGAGCAATGCAAGGCTCTTCTTGATTCTGGTTTTGAGGTTAGTCTCATCTCCCACAACATGTACAGGGCCTAGAACCTACCACCTCTCAAGAAGAGTAATATCCATTTAAAATTGGTAAACTAGTCAATTACTATCCCTTTGGAATTAGTGGAGGACATTGTGACTATAGTTTGTGGATGTTCATATCCTACTAATTTTTTGGTGATCAAGGTAGAAAACTACAAAGGTGACTTCCCCATAATTATGGGACATGCATGGTTAAGTATTGTTGATGCATGAATGAGCATTAGGGACCTCTCCTTGGAAATATTCAAGGAGAATAAATTTGGATGACTCAAGAAGAAGTAAGTTCCATGCATCACATACAGTGAAAATGGGTGCAATTGTGTGTAGAAAATATGGTTCATTAAAAGTGCATTCATTAAAGCATACAATCAGGGTGCACATAAAATCGATATCCAAAGATGCCTGTACGTAGTAGCCACAAAATAGGAGGGCACCCAATGGTTGACAACTAACTTTAATAGTGGCACACTATGCATGGAATCCTATGAGAGCCTAACATGTACTTATGTTGAGGGGATGGATGAACTTGAGCAAGTTCATCACTAACTCTCTAATGATGAAGTTGATGATACCTATTGGGAAGAGTTGGTAATCCTTGATCATTTCAAGCTAGAGTCCCTAAATTTAAAAACTCTACTAATTAGCATAGAGTATGCATTTTTAAAAAATGGCAAGCCAATTATAATCAATGCGCATCTTTCTCTCAAACAAAAAGACAAGCTATTGAAGGTGGTCAAAAAATGGCCAACAACCTTTGCTTGGTCATATCTTGAACTAATTAGAATTAATCTAAGAATATACCACCATCGTATCTACACCAACCCAACTATGAAGCTAAAAAGGTAGTTGCAAAGGTGGCTAAATTCCAAGTTGAAGTAGATTGTCAAAGAGAAAATAGAACAACTCCTGAAGGTAGGGTTCATCTATCCCATTGTGGATAGTGAGTGGGTTAGCCCACTCGTGATTGTGCCAAAGAAAGGTGGCAAGTGGTAGGTTTGCATCGACTCCAAGCTATTGAATATGGAAACATTTAAAGATCATTTTTTATTGTCATTTTTGGACCAAGTGTTGGACACCATATTTAAGCATTGCTATTATAGCTTTTTGGATGGTTATAGTAGCTATAACCAAATCTAGCATGTGCCAGAAGATCAAGCCAAAACAACATTCACAAGTCCCTCAGGAATTTTTGCATATTACAAGATGTCATTCACTTTGTGCAATGCCCCTACAACATTTTAATGTCTGGTCCTTAGTATTTTTGAATAGCATATTGGTAGTAGGGTAGAAGTCTTTATGGATGACTTTTCTACCTATGGGGATACATTTGAACAAGCCTTAGATCACCTTGAGAAAGTATTGAAAAGATGTGTTGAAATAAATATTAAGCTTAATTGGTAGAAAAGCCATTTAATGGTCTAGGAGGGCATAGTACTAGGGCACAGAATTACTTAGGCAGGGATTGAGGTAGATCCAAAAAGGATAAGGGTCATCCAAGGAATCACACGCCAACCAAAGATATTCAAAGACATTTGATCATTCCTTGGACACACTGGCTACTACCAAAGGTTTATAGAGAATTTCTCTAAGATCGTAAAGTTGTTGGTCAAGCTTACAAAGAAAGAGGCTTCATTCATATAGACCAAGGAGTGTGAACATGCATTCAAATAGCTAAAGGAAAAACTCGTAGAAACTCCAATTCTACGAGTACCAAACTGGTCTAGGTCATTTCATATAATGATAGATGCATCTAATCATGTCCTTGGAGCTATGCTTATGTAATTGGACACTAAGAAACATCCATATTACATCCACTACACAAGTTGAAGCATTGTGGGTGCATAGTTAAATTACACAACAACTAAGAAAGAACAAATGGTAGTGGTGTATGCTCTTAAGAAGTTTAGGTACTATGTGCTTGGATACAAAGTGTTTGTGCACATAGATCATAGTGCCATCCACTTCCTATTGAATAAGCCAATAGTGAGCCCCCGTATCATATGATGGCTCGTGATTTTACAATAATTCAATCTCACGATGGTAGATTGAAAAGGAACTAAGAATGTGATTGTTGACCACCTCTCTCTATTAAGATGGAATAATAAAGAGAAGGAGAACCTACTCTTTGATCAATTTCTAGATGAACTCTTCTTTATAGGAGCAATAAATGATCAAGTGTCCATTGAATCAAAATGGTATGATGGCATCTTCACTTACCTTCTCACTTAGGAGATGCCACAACATCTAGACTTTAGGAAGAAACACTAGTTTCTTCATCAGGCTAAGTACTTCATGCAAATCAATGGAAATCTTTACAAGGTGTGTGTCGATGGCCTAGTTCATTAGTGTGTCCTTGATGTGGATCAATTGTGTGTTCTCCATGATGCTCATGAAGGCCCTTGTGGAGGCCACTATGCTGGGAGACGCATGGTCATAAAAATCCTGATGGTAGAATACTATTGGCCTAACATCTTTAGGGATGCCCACGAATTTGTCTAATATTGTGAACATTGTCAATGAGATAGGGGGATGACCGCTCAAATGGAGGGTCCTTAATAGTAGATTTAACCACTAGAGTCATTTGACATATGGAGCATTAAATTCATGGGTTTCATCACATCCATGTCCAATGGAAAGGCATACATCATCGTAGTAGTTGGCTACTACACCAAATGGGTAGAAGCAGTAGTTGTCATCGATTGTACATCATCCACTGCTGCCTGATTTGTATAACAACATATTGTAAGTAGGTTTGGTGTGCCACGTGCACTGATTTCTAACAATGGAACCCATTTTATAGGTGCCACCTTGGGAAGTTGATGCAATGCTTGGGGGTTGAACATAAATTAGTAACACCCTATCATCCTCAAGCCAATAGTAAAGTAGAAGTCACCAATAGGAAGATCAAAAAGATCCTAACAATGATTGTAAGTAAATATAGGAGAGAATAGAGCACAAAACTCAATGATGCCCTCTAGGCCTACCACTCCACATGGAAACTCCCCATAGGCTACTCTCCCTATGAGCTAGTGTATGGAAAACTTCCAACACTTTCAGTCCAATTTGAGCTTTGTACACTTTCAACAACCTATGACTTGGACCTTGACTTGAGCCTAACACAAAGAGAAAGATTGATCAACCTAAATGTGCTAGATGAAAATCGAGTAGTGGTCCTATCTTTGAATGAAGTGCACAAGGCATACAATAAGAAGCATCATAACCTTAGAATCTAGAAAGTAAAATTTCAACCTAGAGATAAGGTTCTCTACTGAAACCCCACACATGTACCCTAGAAAAAAAAGTTCCAAACATTGTGGAAGGGACCTTATATGATTGACGAAACCTTTTCCTCTAGGGCCAAGTTAATCTACAAACTTGAGAGCCCACACATTAAGTGGTTGGTCAACATCCAACAAGTAAAACCTCTCCTAGGGCTAAGACAAGCCAGTTCAACTACTACCTCATTGGATGGACAACCACACTCTATATTTTGCATCTCTTCACTTCAATGCAATCATGGGGGGGGGAGATGGCCATCCATGCTAACCATACACATGGCTCCTCAGGTTTTCACTTTTGTTTTTGTTTTACACTATGTTGATTTTTGCCCATTTTTGGTTCTTCACTCTATTAATTTTCTCGACTTTTTTTACAACATCATTAGTATGTTTTATCTTTCTTGAATATTTTATACTTTTTTATATATCTTACTTTATTTTAGTGTGACTCTTCATTATTTTTTCTAATAAAATTGCTTTATTACTGTAGGACATAGTACCAATTTTGCTATTTACTAATGGTGGTTTGTGCTTAATGATGTGATTGTTAATGTCTAGTTTCTATTTTTGAATTCTAATGTTCAATGAATGAGACATGCTTTATTTTTCATGGAATAGGCAATGAGTCCACATCATCCACCCATCCACAAGCTCTATGATTTTCCTTATTTTGGAAGTTGAGGTTCCTTTCATTAAATAAACTTTCAATAAATTTGTGACCTTGGTAGTTTCTAGAATTGGGAAGGATTCAAAGGTTTGCACAGGCTATGACTTCAAGGGAACTTAATACTCTTTGTACTCTTCTACTTACTTGGGTGCTTCAGTGTTTTCATAGACTTCCATCGATAACAGAAAATTAAAAAAAATCAAAAACATTATGGAAATTCAAAGCACACCCCTTATACAAATAAACAGGCTATAAGCATTGGTTATGGAACTAGAAAGACATGTTACCAATGCCTAAAGGTCCCCTCTAACTAAGGCCCTCTTCTCTCACTTGCTGCTTCTCTTTATGGAATGATGGTTGTTTTGTGGGGGAACTATTATGTCTTGAGGGGATTGATTAATCTTAGAGTGGTGATGTGAAGTCATTGAAAGTAGTTGGTTTGGATCTAGACGAAGGATGGATATTCTTAGGTCATTTTAAACACGAACTTCACAAGGGACTGCTTATGACCTCAATTTGGAATTCTATTCCACCTTCTCAATCATCTATCTATGCTACCTGTAACTCACCTCACTACTAGTTTCCATGCTATGCTTGATGTCTTAGTTTGATGTGTTGGAATTCTTGGATAGATTCTTCTAGGTTTGTCCTTAACTTTTCATAACCATTAAACAATTGTGAGGTCCATAGACTCCTTAGTTGTGGTTATGCAAGGGCAAACAAGGTATGTGTCTACTATGGGGAGGACCCACTTGCATATCTCTTGGTTTGGATAGTTAAGCCCCTTACCTTTAACATTGCTACAATCAGACCTTTCATGTGCCCCATTGTGCATCCAGCTTTATGCTTAAACTTTCATAAAACTTCATTCTTCAACCATTTTCTCAATTTTCTAAATTTTCTACACTCCAACATCCTCTTCTACTATTTTCATCATGTTCATGGCTTTTTGGGCTTCCATTTGACATCCATTTCTCTTAAAAACTCCTTGTATTTTCAAAGTTTTTTAAAAGTCAATGGTGATTAACAACTGTGTTGACTAGGCCTAGTCAACATAGCCAACCCTGTCAACTAGGCCTCATTGATGCAACACAAAAAATCTATAAATACCACTAAAAATTTTGAAATTTTTATCATTTACTTCAGAACAAGAGAGGAGTTTTTGCCATTACCTTCCAGAGCCCATAACTCTCCAATTGTTTCTCCAAATCATTTTGTTCTTTAATCTTGTAGCTACCAGAGGTAATCTCTTCGTCATAGGGGCTGCAAACCTTAAGGTTTTTAATGAAAACTTTTTGTTGTCCAAAGGGTTAATGAATACAGTGATATTAAACCATCAATTTTTGAGAGTTTAACCCTTTCAACAATCTTCAGTATGACTATAATCATCTATTAACATCAAAACATAAATAAACTAATAATTTAAATTGATTGAACCAGCCATAATCACAACTTAGCTAGGTGTAACTTTTCTAATGAGAGAAGGTATCACAAATTGTTTCATGTTACAAAATAATCACTAACTCATGGTCATGTTGGGATTACAGATGACACCAAGACCAAAATGACTGTAGGAGGTAGGACTATCCCAACAAAGGGAGAAATGATCCAAAATTGAAAGGGGCTAGCAAGAACAAGCCCAAGAATAAGCAAAAGAAACTCATGTAATGAGACCTCTTAGTAAGGAGAGGCACCAGGACCCTTACTGAGACTTGAAGTCACACTAACACAGGTGATGGGATGCAATATCACATGGGCCGCGATATCACGTACGTGATATTGCGTCTTTCCCCATGATATTACGTACGCGATATCGTGGTCCGCCGCCAGTTCTATAAATAAGAGGAGGCTCTCCCTTGTTTTCTCATCTAGATCTAGACCTTAGCCAAACTCTTTCCATTTTTTCATTCTAGAGTTAGAATAATTTCCATGTGCCCATAGTAGGAGTCCCAAAGTGAACGGATCTTTATTCCAGCAATTCTGTACCTGAGCACACAATTGTGTACGGCAATAAAGACAAACTTTTTGATAAACCTTGCAACGAAATGACTAAGCTAAATAGAACTTTAATTATTTTTAATTGTTTAAATGCTTTCTTAAGGACTTAATCTCTCTCAACCCTCAACTCTCATAGTTAAGTGCATTCAGTACGACTGCTTCGGGCATGTGCGTTACGCTTGGTAATCCCAATAATGAATAGCGTTTGGTAATCCTAGTAGTGTTGCATTGGTTCGGGGTTTGAAATGACAAGTGGGAACGGATACTGATGCTAGGTTAATTAAGGCTTAGTTAGTTAAAATTATTTACTTAGTCTCTTCACCCTTTTCTCTCTTAGCATAGGTGATAACAACATTAAAGATATAAAAATCACATGCCTCAAGCTTACTTAACCATACAACCATGACAAATACAAGTAAGCTTGGGAGGACAATGATTGATTAACCTTAGGTGTTCCATAAGGTGTGTAGGCACTTAGTCTATGGAATTCGACTGGATTGCACGTGTAACGCTCATATTCGTATGGTTGAGTGTAGGGGTACCTCGCCACTCATCTTTGGCGCCGTTGCTGGTGACTAAGTTTTTTGTCCTCTAAGTAGAACATAGGAAATCATCCACATCGTTGGGAAGCTTAAACGAACCCTTAGGATTAATCAGAAGAAAATTTAAGCAATGGTCAATAGCACACCGATAAGATAACAATGTCTTCTTCTTCCCATAAAAGTACTTCACCACCTAGGGATCACACAAGAGATAGTCGACGACACAACATACATAACCAAGAACTACCAGTTCCTCAATAGTATCAGGTGGTATATACTCATCCCGATGAGCATATATTTGATTTTACTTTTATCCTCCATCAGGATGAACAACTGCATTGGTGAGATTTGCAAGGTAACATAGTGTTACCTCTAGATCGTGCTGTCCCCAACATGCTCCTTCATGCTCTTGCACAGATAGGCATGACACAGCTATACACTAAATACATTGCGTGTGATTACAACATAAGGGACTACCATCCCACAGAAGCGTAATTTTTAAGGGACTTGCAATAGGAGAGCCACCATACATCGTTGAAGGGCAAAGGGGTCCTGCACGTCCTAAGCAAAATTGGAGATGGTAAAATAGTTATAACAGGTTCTCCATCAAATGATGTTCCTCCTCCTAATGATGGTGAGGAGGTGAGGTATTAGAACCTACACTCCATGATTTACAATCCTAGTTCTAATCCCCATGAACACCAAGTGTTCACTGAGGGAACACAAACACATGACAAGGGCGGGCATTTGGATTGTCATCAAGATCGGGGCCGTAACCACCGAAGAGAAGGTCAGAAACATCATCATGGTGATGGTTCCCCTTCTTCTTCACCTTCATCACATCATTCACCCTCTCCTTCCACATCAGGATGTAGTCACAAAGAGCACAACTGTGAGGATAAGAGTAAGCAAGATGAGAGACCTTGATGAGAGAGTCAAGAGAGAGGACGAGGGCATTCAAGAAAATCAAGGCATGGTAGAAGGGAAAGTAGGGAATAGTGTAGGTATCATATACACCATGAGAGAAATGACAAGAAAGAACCCCTACTAGCAACCCAAAGTATGTTAGACATTACGGAGGCTGTGAGAATGCCTACAAGGCACCAAAAAGACAATCGGATCAAGAGACTAGACATGAATAATATCCCATGGTTTGAGGGGGGATATAACGCTGATCCGCAGAACCACTTACAGGCATTTCACGATGCCTATGCCTTGCAGAATATTGAAAATGAGTGGTAGAAGTTAAAGTTGTTCCCTAGGAAACTCATAAAAGAAGCAGAAAGTTGGTATCGGTCCTTAGAACTGGAATCCATTAGACGATGGAGTACGATGCTAGAATTGTTTAACGATAAATACCAAACGTATTCCAGAGTGTCCAACTTGCGTAAGCAAATCCAAGGATGGAAGAAGGGTAATCACGAACCCTTGGATGCTGCCATTGGCTGATATTATGCATTGCTACATCATTGCCTAGGCCATGGCTATGCACAATGGGATCAACTCCGCCATCTCGTAGATGGGCTAAGACACGAAACTAGGAGAACCCTTGGAACATATGCCCAAGGGAGATTATCTAAACTTAGGTCCCATGAAGTTCATAGGTTGTTGGAGCAAGTAGCTAAAGAAGAAGGGGAGCTATGGAAAAGAGAAAGCGTAAAAGAGTATAACTGCAATCCTTCCCTCTGAAAGAGGGGAGTAAGATTTTGTAAGGAAGAGGATGAGTCACCACTCGAGGAGTTGGTGAATAGAAAAACCTTGCCACTTCAAAAGTTAACAACCAAAGTGTCGGCTAAGGTGGATCAAATGTGGGACTTCTTAGACAGTAGATTTGAAACCATTTTGAAAATTATAGAGGAGTCTAAGGAGTGAAGTAGTGACCATGATAAGAAAAAGAGGAGAGATTTAGATCATGCACGTAACAAGGGTAAGGTAAAAATGACTATCACCGATGAGGTTGTGGA
Organism: Gnetum montanum; assembly: GCA_015680685.1. Taxonomy (NCBI): domain Eukaryota; kingdom Viridiplantae; phylum Streptophyta; class Gnetopsida; order Gnetales; family Gnetaceae; genus Gnetum; species Gnetum montanum. Next base: position 26,210 of record MNCI01010880.1, read on the forward strand.
TTCAGATACAGAAAATGATGGTGGATGTGAGATCTACCAATATGACCATCCTAAGGGATGTTGCCCAATAATCTCACATCTACAGGAGTCTAGGGTGTATGCACTCAACCCAAGACTTAACAAACAGCAGACACCCCGAAGGTTACCTTATCCCCAAGGTAACCCAAGACAGTTCCACCAACCATTAACATACTATCCAAGTGGAACTCTGCCACAACCTATCAAGCAACACCAGCAGTGGTAATACCCACAGTCATGGGGAATGCCACTGCCTAGGCAACAATACCTTTACCGGAAACCAGATCCTTATGGCTATTATGTGCAGTAGCTAGTTTCTCCAAGTGACTCTATCAGTCACATGACCCCACAATGGCACTACCCAGTTTGGGAGTATTTTAAGACTCCCTCTCCTGGAAGGGACACTCCACATGCACATCATCCTCCGAATCCATCCACACCTCTTACGCCGGTACCTCCACAATGCAAAGGGTATTTCCCACTCAACCGCAACAACCCAATGTCACAAGGGCTTCAAATCCTCAATTCTTAGTTGGTTCTAACAATCTTATGTTGAAAAGACCTTTCTTCAGAACCAACAATTCAACTAAGCCCTCACCCTCATAAGTGGTTAAACATCTAAACTTCTCCGTACCAAATAAAGTTTTGGGACTTCTTTGACCCAAAAATCGAGCTCAATGAACACGGTTATGTTAACACATACCGTCAAAGACTAGATTAAGGTGGGCCACCTTCTCAAGAAATTCTCTGACCCTGAAAGTCCCCTAATTTATCTCCAAGTCACTGGGAATGAACCCTATAAAGATCTTCTAGACTCAGGTTCCAGAGTCAACCTAATATCGCAGGAGATGTACAAAGCCTGGAACATACCTCCATTAAGGAAGAGTAACATTCGACTTAAGCTAGCTGACTAGTCCATCACTGTCCCCTTGGGACTGGTGGAGGACATCGTTACAAATATTTGTGGGTGGTTGTATCCACCAGATTTCCTAGTGATCCAAGTAACTAACAGTAAGGGGACTCCTAGTCGGCGATTTAATGGGGACTCCTGGTCGGCGCTGCTGTTATGGCATGCTTGGAAGACACAGAATTGCACGGTCTTTGCGCAGGCGGCACACACCCCCCAGTGACTTATCCTACGGACCTGCAGAGCGTGGCACGAGCTTGCGAATACCATGGAAGCGACGCCGACATAAAAACCTAACTGCACCGTCTACCGGGCTGACGCGGAGCTCTGGCAAATGGTCTGCCAGTGCGGCTGGGCTAACCTGCTGCAGAGGCTGGTCGACGACCCTGACCTCCCTGACAACAAGTTCTTTACTAACTGGCATGGTGATCAAACTTACTTTCGAGGCCGTGCAATTAGGCTCACGGAGGCAACCCTGGCCAGCTACTTAGGGGTCCCGGTTGTTGGTGCTGTCATCCTGCCGACCTTCGGCGGCCTCCAGAACTCTGCGACCTTTTTTGAGGGGCTAACCCCGAGAACGCAGAGCTGCCAGGTCCCTCGGACTTCTCTCCCGCGCCTCTGGGCTTGTGCCGCTGCCTTGGTGGAATGTTTTTTCGTCCAGTCGGGCAACGTGTCCAAGCTCCAGGGGTTGCATTTCACTTTCTTGAGGCGCTTGAAGGATGGCACCCAGGTTAACCTGTCGCGGTTCTTCCTTGAGACCCTCCACCTTAAACGACGAGGTCATCACTCGGGGTTAATCTTAGCTTTGTGGCGGGGGGCAGGGGACAGATTTTGGAGGCAAAGTGGACCGAGACCCTGGCCCAGTGGCGTGCCGACCACGAAGCCCAGCTTCGCGAACAGGCATAACACTTGAACTGGCAGCACACGCTCATGATGGAGACCTCGCAGGCCCAGCTCATTGATGAGCTCAAGGATCAAATTAGGGAGGAGCTGTGCCAGGAAGAGGCGGCTCGTCAGGCCCATGAGGAGGTGGCCCGGGAGGAGCAGGAGTGCTTGCAGGAGGAGGAGGAGCAACGACAACGGCAATTTGACTGGGCATATGAACACAGTGCCTGCCAGTGGCTCAGGTAGGGGGGGGGGGCGTTGCCCATATAGCATTTTGGGCATTAGTTGTGAGAGCTCCTGGGGGAGCTTCGACGACACATTAGACGCATGTCTACAAGATTCCACCCTGATGCGGGGGACTCGGTAGCTGATCGGTGACGGAGAGAGGCCACTATGCAGGGCATCCAGAAGGCCACGAACTTCATGGACACCAAGGAGCATCGTGCCACTCTGGACCTGCTTCATGAGCTAGAACGGCCTCGGTGTTCCTGTTGCCTTCTGCCGACTCGCCCCTAGTGCCCCCTCCCTTTTTTGCCACTGCCCTGCCCCCCGCCCCTCCCTTGTTTGTTCCATCTATTTGTCAGGGTTACGCCCCCCCCTTTCCCCTCCCCCCCTCCTTTTTGTTGTTAAGGGTGCCCCCCCNGGTTTTTGCGGCTTTGTGGTTCGGTGGCTTAGCTCGATGTCCATCGAGCTTCAAAATTTGTGATTTTCCGGGCCCCCCCTCACAGTGGGCCATCACTAATGTCCCCTCCCCCCATTGTACTTGTTCACTCGTGTATCATATCTTTCAGTAATACAAACCCGAACATTCTCTCAAAAAAATAGTAAGGGGAACTTTCCAGTAATAATGGGAAGAGCGTGGCTAAGTACGATAGATGCACACCTAGGAATCCACAATCTTTCCTTAGAAATATCCAAGAAAAACACTTTCAAAAAGATTGAGAGGAAGAAAGTTCCATGCATCGCATATAGTGACACCGAGTGCCATTGCATGCAAAAATCATGGGTTATGTGAAGTTTAGCATTGCCTGCATGCAATCAGTATGCACAAGAAGTTAATATACAAAGGTGCCTATAGGTAGTAGCCACATGACAAGAGGACACCCTGTGGCTGATGGCTAATCAAGAGAGTGATTCAATAACATGCATGGAATTAACTGAGGGAATAACTAGTGCTTATATTAGAAGCACATACATACTTGAGCAAGTCGGTTGCCAACTTCCGAACCTTGGCCTTGAAAACATCAACTGGGAAAAGTTGGAAATTCCTAAGAGATTTAAACAAGAGCCCCTCAATTTGAAACCATTGCCCACTAGTTTGGAGTATATGACTCTTGAAAATGAAAAAACTAGTAATTATCAATGCAAAACTTGTCCCCAAGAAAAAAGAAAGCCTATTAAAAGTAATAAATAAATGGTCAAAAGTCTTTGCTTGGTCATATCCTGAGTTAACAGGAATAGACCCTAGGATATGCCAGCATAGGATTTACAAGGACCCCTCCATGAAGCCTTGAAAAAAAACCATAGAGGCGATTAAACTTGAAATTGAAACAAATAGTAAAAGAAGAGATAGAACAGCTCCTCAAGGCTGTGTTCATATATCCCATTGCTGATAGTGAATGGGTTAGTCCTGTAGTAATCGTGCCTAAGAAGGGAGGCAAATGGAGGGTGTGTATAGATTTTAGGCTACTGAACATGCAACATTCAAGGATCATTTCCCGTTGTCGTTCGTTGACCAAGTCTTAGACACTATAGCGGGGCATCGCTATTATAGTTTTCTGGATGGGTACAGTGGATATAATCAAATACGAATAGCACCAGAAGATCAAGCCAAAAAAATGTTCACCAGTCCCTGGGGAACGTTTGTGTATAAAAAATGACATTTGGCTTGTGCAATGCTCCTACCACGTTTCAACGTTTAGTTCTAAGCATAGTTCAACAACAGATAGGGAACGAAGTGGAAGTCTTTATGGACGACTTCTCCACTTATGGGAAAAGATTTGATCAAGCCCTGGACCGATTAGAGCAAGTGCTAAAATGATGTGTAGAAACCAACCTAAAGCTCAACTGGCAGAAAAGCCACTTGATGGTTCAAGAGGGCATAGTACTGGGGCATAATATTTCACAGTTAGCAATAGAGGTAGACCCGAAAAAGGTTAAAGTCATCCAAGGAATCACCTGACAACCAGAAACTGTCAAAGACATTCAGTCATTCCTTGGACACACTGGCTACTATAGGAGATTCATTGAGAACTTCTCCAAAATTTCCAAACCATTGGTAGAATTAACGAAGAAGGATGCATCATTCGAATGGACCAGGGAATGTGAACAAGCATTCCAAACTATAAAATAAAGGCTTGTGGAAACTCCCATTGTACAAGCCCCTGATTGGTCTAGACCATTCCATATAATGATCGATGCATCTAATTATGCCTTAGGAGTCGTACTGACATAGATAGATGAACAAAAATACCCATATTACATCCACTATGCAAGTAAGAGTATCGTCAGTGCACAACTCAACTAGACAACTACAGAAAAGGAATTAATGGCTGTAGCATTTGCACTGGACAAATTTAGGCATTATGTGTTAGGCTACAAGGTGTATATTCATACAGATCATAGTGCAATTAGGTTCCTCATGAATAAGCCAACGGTTAGCCCTCATATTATACGTTGGTTGGTAATCCTTCAGGAGTTCAACCTAACAATAGTAGATCGAAAAGGCACTGAGAACGTAGTTGCAGATCACTTATCTCAGTTGCACTAGGATAACAAAAAGGATGAATATGCCATATCTGATCATTTTCTTGACGAAACCCTCTTTGCTAGTGTAGTGAATAACCAACCCATGGGCACGAATTGGTATAGTATCATTCTCACTTATCTCCTTTCCCAACAAATACCACAGGGGTTGGACTTTAGGAAGAAGTAATAGTTTCTTCACAAAACCAAGTACTTCATGGAGATCAGAGGACAAATTTACAAAGTTTATCCTGATGGCTTGGTTTGATGGTGTGTACCTAATGTGGACCAACTAAGAGTTCTCCAAGATGCTCATGAGGGTCCTTGTGGAGGTCACTATGTAGGGAGATGAACGACTATCAAGATCCTACTTGCAGGATATTACTGGCCAACACTATTTCAGGATGCCCATCATTTTGTCCAATCCTGTGAACACTATCAACATGATGGTGGAATGACTGCTAGAATGGAGGGTCTTCAACAATGGATTCAACCCTTAGAACCCTTCAACATTTGGGGAATAGACTTTATGAGGTCCATTACACCAATGTCCAATGGAAAATATTATATCATTATTGTTGTTAACTACCTAACAAAATGGGCCGATGCAGCTGCTGTAATAGACTGCACATCATCTACAGCTACATGATTTGTACAACAACAAGTCATTAATAGGTTTGATGTGCTGCGTGCACTTATCTCAGATAACGGAACTCATTTCACAAGTGCAACCTTTTGAAAATTGATGCAAAACTTAGGGGTTGAACATAAATTGACTACACCTTATCACCTCCAAGCTAATGGCCAAGCTGAGGTTACTAATCAGGAGATTACTAGAATATTAACAAGGAAAATTAGCAAATATAGGCGAGATTGGAGCACTAAATTGAATGATGCTCTCTGAGCATACTGCTCCACTTGAAAACTCTCTATAGGCTACTCTCCCTATGAGTTAGTGTACGGAAAACTTCCAAAACTTCCAATTCAAACCGAGCTCCATACACTATCCATGGCATGTGACCTCCACCTTGACCTTGATCTAGCACAAAAAAAATATTGGCAACTTTAAATGTCCTAGAAGAGAATCGATTGGTTGCCCTGTCATCAAACGAGTTACACAAGGCACATAACAAGCAACATCATGACTTAAGAATTCGAAAGGTTAAGTACCAGCCAGGAGAAAAGGTCCTTTATTGGAACCCCACGCATGTACCTCAATGCACAAAATTTCAAACATTGTGGGAAGGACCTTACATTATTCATGCAACCTTCCCCTCAAGAGCTATGACAATATACAAGCCTGAAAGCCCTGATAAGAGATTACTAGTCAATGTGCAATAAAAAAAACCCTTCCATGAACTAAGAATAGCCAGTGCAAATTACACCTCTGATAGCGGACGACCTCACTCGTTATTTTGGATCTCTCCCTTTCAATTCAGTCATGGGGGAGATGGCCACCTATGCTAATCATTTGGGGCCCTCAGTTCTTTTAAGTTTTTGTTTTACTCATTTTTCTTTTATAATTTCTTTAACTTTTCTTGTTTTTTTTACAACATCATTTATACTTTTTCAGTTCTTTGTATGTGTGTGTGTGTTTTATCCATTTTGTTAAGTTTGTCATCCAATAAGTGCTCCAAAGATGGTATGAACTATACTCCATTGGTTGCTAATGTTTGGTTTTTACCTTTAAGTTATGATGTTGATACTAAGGTATAATTATTTTGATATAACAGGTAATGAGTCCACATCATCCATGCATCCATCAATTTCTTGGTCTCTCTTGGCTTGGAACTGTACAGTCCCTTTTTTTCAAAATAATAAGAACTATCAACGAATCGGTAACTGGGCATTTCTCAAACTAAGGAAGGACTCAAGGATTGAAAAGGGTGTGACTTTAAGGGGATTTGATGCATTTGTGTGGGCCATTCTCTTAGGTGCTTGGATGTTTTCTTCTTGAGTTTTCTTTTCATTTCGACGTTGCCATATTATTGGGAAGTTGAGTAAATAAAAATAATAAGTCTTTACATGGTGTGGTTCTTACACAAAAAAAAGAAAAGAAAAAAAGTGAGAATTCAAAGCACACCCCTTAGACAAAATAATCATTTGGGCTACAAGCACTGGTTATTGAACTAAAATAAACATGTTCCCTCTAACTAAGGCCCTTCTTGATTCCTACCTTCTCATCTTTCATTTCGTTGGAATGGTGGTGGCTCTTTGGTGAAGGCATTCTTGTTACTTCAAGAGGATGGATTGGCCGAATGTATTAATGCAAAGTCACTAGATGTGGTTTTTTTGAGGCCAGACTTGAAATGGGATCTACTAAGTCACATTAATCATTAAATACACAAGGGGCTACACATCACCTTGTTCTTGAATATTCCATTCCATTCTCTTCTTTCCATCCTTCTTTCTCCATTTATCACCTCATTGTTGGTTGTATCATTAGTGTATATTTTGGTTGACGCATTGTTTTCCTTTTGGTAAATTCTTGTGGTTAAGAATTTAACTCTTGTTCTAAATGACATTCCCAGAGCCTATGGACTCTTTGAATGTGGGTTTGTCAGGGCATTACGGCATGAGCTTGTTTTGGGGAGGACCCATTGGCATTCCTATTTGGTGCACCAGTTAAATTCTTTCCCCTAACATTGTTGCAATCAACTCTATGTTGTTCATTTCCATCTTGACATCCATTTCATCAATGCTACAGTTGTCTCTTTTTCTCCATCTTTCTTGTTCCTTTTCTTTTTCTCTTTTTCTCCATTCTCTCGCTATCGGAGGTTTGCTCTCAATCATGGGGGGTCCTGGCCTAATTTTTTCAATTTTTCTCTAAATCCCTACACCTCAGGTAGTCACCAATATTTTATCTCCAGACCTGAATCAACCATACCACAACTCAGCTAATGGACCTTACACCAAAGCAAGGTATTAATTGCATTATGATTCATTTACCCTTGCTAATATAAGACTGTGTTGTGTGTGCAGATGGTAATCATGTAACAATGGATTGGATTTGAAGGGAATACTTGGAATGGATTGGTGCTGAAGCAGTTATGCAAGGAACAAGTTTGATGGTGTGCTTCTAAATGGACAATGAAAGGCACAATCTTGGCGTTGGCAGCAGCAAACTTCTTCTCTCTTCTCTCTCAGCTGCCAAATAAGGCTTGATGTTAAATGTATAAAGTGTTCACTCTTTTTGTCGTGAACACCAGTTTTGTCATGTTCTGTAATGATGATCCATTCACCATTAGTTCCATTCAAGTCAATAATCCCATACCTTTTCAATATTTTGTAAGGAACTCAAGGATGAGTTTTTATTCAGTCATGGGGGTAAGATGGGACACAATATCACATGGGCCGCGATATCGCGGTCCACCACCAGTTCTATAAATAAGAGGCGGCTCTCCCTTGTTTCTCCATCTAGATCTAGACCTTAGCAAAACTCTTGCCATTTTTCTATTCTAGAGTTAGAATAATTTCCATGTGCACGTAGTAGGAGTCCCAAAGTGAACGGATCTTTATTCGAGAAATTCTATACCTGAGCACACAATTCTGTATGGAAATAAAGACAAACTTTTGGATAAACCTTGCAGTGCATGGACTAAGCTAAATAGGACTTTAATTATTNTGGATTGCACGTGTAACGCTTGTATTTGTATGGTTGAGTGTAGGGGTACCTNGGTGTTCCATAAGGCGTGTAGGCACTTAGTTTTCAAAATTCATCCGGATTGCACGTGTAACGCTTGTATTTGTATGGTTGAGTGTAGGGGTACCTCGCTACTCATCAACAAGCCTGCCTTGACACAATCAAGCCCCATGATGTCCAATGCTCAGTTTTCTAGAAATTGAACTTTGGGCCATTCTTAGAGCATGCTCTAGTGGAGGTAAAGACATAGTTGCAAACCTTTCCCATGTGGCCAATCATCACTTCCAGTGGGAAGTGGTACATGGGAGAGACATACCTCTTTTGAAACAATTAAAGGATAGGTTCCACTATGAAAATCAAGGACATTCAAGTGTCCTACTCAGCTGAAGCCATTACACAAGCTCTTGGGTTGCCTGATTCTAAGACACAACTGGCAAAATTATCTACGCAAGCTAATCTAGAGGTGAAATAAGAGTGGACCTAGTGGTTTTATAGGTTTAACTACAAGGAGTTTGATGTGCTCACACCTACGGAGTGCGTATACTTCAAGATAATAGCCTATCACCTTAATCTGATGATGAGGTCCAGTAAAGTGACTACCTTTTCCACTCGAGCATGTGCCACTCTAAGTAGGAAATTTCTAGAAAACCTTCTACAATTAATCTATCTAAAGATAGAAAAGCATTTTAAAGAGAATGAATGTGGAAGGAAAACCTTGCCTTTTCCATGCCTTATCAGAAAAATTTGCAAAAGGGTAGGGATGGTCCACTACGCTAACAACATAATCAAGCATACTCCCATAGCCTCTTGGTTCGAAATGATGAAAGATAAGATGTTTGCCATGTCTAAAAAAGAGAAGTAGCAACTGCCACCTCCACCACCTACTCAGGAAATAATGTTGGAAGCCTGTGCTACTGTAGAGTGCCTGCGTAAGATCCAAGAGCAACTCTTGCAATAACAGGAGTAGTGAGCAAGGATAAGTGGTGGGGATATATTTGTGTATTGACCTACGATGAGTCACCTTAATGAAGTGGCTCAAACAATTAGTTAGATGGAGGGAGGTGGACCAATATTCTCAGCCCAACAAACATAGTTGCCTGTGAGATCAAATCCTAGTGCTTGAGAGGTAACAGTGTCTTTCTCTCAACATCATTTATTCCCAAAAATATCTAGGAATTCCACCTCCTTTTTAGTGCACTTGGAGGAGGGTGAGGGGGCAACTATACTGGTGATGCAACACCAAGGGTAGGAGACAACTACAAAAGTAATTGCTGAAAAAATTGCTAAAGAACTTAATGCACCTACAACATCTGTACCAAATGTATTTGCACTTAGAGATGTGCAAACGTTTGTAGGAACTTTTAGTAGAAGATTGGGTGTAGCCTAGCACAAAGTGTTGCTAAAATGACTAGTGGGGATTAAGCAATTGATTTCAAACATCTTTGATTTTCTAGATAACATTACTATGACCCAATTGGAGTTGCTTGAAGAAAAGGGCAAATGTATCATCCTGGAAGGTCAACTTGAAATGGCTGAAGCACAAAACCAATGCTTGGCCACAAAGGTTGTTGAATTGCATGCCCGTTTTGTTGATCCCACACTCTTCAACCCTCCAATAACTAGAGATGAAGCTTTTTAGCAACTTTAAGAATGACTAAAACAAGTTGAGGGAATGGTGAAAACCATCTTTAACACATTCTTAGTTGAAGAAAACACTTAGTTCAAAAGGACTTGGTTCAGATACATCAAGAAAATGAAACATTGACTGTAGAAAACCATTGCCTGTGAAATGTTGACATATAAAAACAATAGTTGCAAGAATTCATTCATCAACAACAAGAGTAGCTAGCCAAAGTGAATCCTAAATTGAGGAAATTAGTAGCAAAGAATTTCAATCTATCTATGGAGGAAGTCCATGCCTTATGCCAAAAATCTACCATTGAAATTTCCACTTGGAAAAATCAGGCTATCAAATTTGAAAGAGTCAAGAATCATTATAGAGACTAAGTTGGCCTATAGAAGGAGGTGAATTAAAAACATATTTAAATGACTAAGGCAAAGGTAAATGAGGCCTTCCAACAACTTCATCAAGGAAGAGAGGTGTGGAATCCCATCATTGATGGGATAGATGCCCATAATAAAGTATAGATCCACCTAAAAACTTTGCAAATCAAAGAAATGAAAAAATATATGGAACTAGCCAATCTCTAATACGCAAATCTAGTAATGTTGATTGTTGGATGAATGTGGTCAAAACTTGAAAAATAGGTGGCCAACTCATACTTGCTATACAAGGTTGAGTTCCAGCATCATAAGGAAACCAAGCAAAAGCTTGAGATGGTAAACATTGAACTCAAAGTTCTCAAGCCATGATTCATTGATCAACAATCAACTATCGAGAACTTGGCTAGGAGAATGAATGATTACCAGGAGTTGCAAATGCAATCAAGGTATTCAACATCGAGCACAAACAATTTACTACCTAGTTCATCAATGTTAAGGAGCTGCTCCTAGCAGTTTCCTATCCTTGAGATGTGCCCATTTTGGCCCACATTGGTGAAGCTACATGGACCATGCATGATCCCAAGAGTAAGGAGGAGAAAATGAAATCATTGTTGAATGCTTTTTGACTCCCACCAAAGGTTGCAATAGTAGCTAGATAGCCACAATAGCCTTGATCGTTGCATGTGGCTGAAGCTAGAGAAGGTTTATCAAAGCCTCAAAAGACTCCACTACCTAGGATCCTGTGATCTTTTCAAATTTTCTTCATGCCATCAGAGAATGTGTTGTCTAATTTTTGTTTGGTGTTTAATTTTATGTCACGAACACCATAATTTGTAATTTTGTTGATCCATACACCAGAGCACTTAGTTTTGTCACGTTAGTTTTGTTGTGTTATATGTGATGAGAGTGGTTACTCTAATAATTAGAGTGGTTATTATTAGGGTAGTTACTCTAATTATTAGAGTGGCTATTATTAAAGCAGTTACTCTAATTATTCGAGAAATTACTCTAATTATTAGAGCAGTTACTCTAATTATTAGAGCAGTTACTCTAATTATTAGAATGGTTATTATTAGAGTGGTAGTTTCTCTCTAAAATTAGAGTGGCAGCTTTTGTAATTATTAGAGTAGTTGCTTCCAAGCCTATAAATACAATGGCTAGGCACACAATAGGAAGAAGAAGAAGAATAAAAAAGAAGAATTTAGAAGAGGAAGTCTTTTAGGAGTCAAGTAGTGAAACTCTAGCCAAGTGCCCGCAGCAAGAGGTCTAAGTGTGGATGAATCTTTATTCGAGCATTGTGTACCTAAGCACACCTTGTGTACGGTAATAAAGACGAGCTCTTGGATTTCATCCTTGCAGCACTTGAGATTTGTTTTCTTACTCATTTCCTTTATTTTATTTTCTTCTGCAATTATTTTATTTTATTATTTTATTTTATGCACTTTACATTTCTATTATTTGCACACACAGTACGATCACTTCGAGCATGCGTGTAACACTTGGTAACCCAGTAACTATTAGCATTTGGTAATCCCAGTAGTATTGCGCTGGTTCAGGATGTGTACGGCAAGTCAGAACAGATACTGGTGTTAAGATTAGTTTAAAGCCTAGTTAATTAGTAGTTAAGTTAAATTAGTCACTTAGTTATCTCTCTCTCTTCTCCCTTATTAGCAGCAAGACATAAAAACATAAAAGCTATAAAACTCATATGCCTCAAGCTTACTTAACCATACAATCGTGACATACAAGTAAGTTTGGGAAGACAACGATCAACCAAACCATTCTTGTACCATAAAGGTGCATAGGCACTTAGTCCTTGGAATTCAACCAGATCTTGCATGAAAAACTTGTATTCGTATGGTTGAGCGTAGGGGTACCTCGCCACTCATCATTGGCACCGTTGCCGAGGACTTAGTTGTTTGTGTGCTATATAGAACATAGAAAATCATCCATATCGTTGGAATGTTAGAACGAACCCTTAGGGTTGATCAAAGGAAAGATAAGACAACGGTAAATCACACAACGAACAAGAAGAAAATATCTTCTTCTTCGCACAAGAGCACTTCACCGCCTAGGACTAACACAAGAGACAATCGATGGCATAACACACATAACCAAGATCCACCAATTCCTTAACAATTTCAGGTAGTATATACTCATCACAATGAGTATGTACCTGATTTCACCTTTATCCTTCACCAAGATGAACAACTACATTGGAGAGACTTGGAGGGTAACATAGTGTTGTCTCCAAATCAATCAGTCCCCAACATGCTCCTTCATGCTCTCACACAAATAGGCATACTACTTTTATACACAGAATATGTTGTATGCAATCATGACACAAGGGACTATCATCCCACAGAAGCGCAACATCAACAGGACTTGCGATAGGAGAGTTACCACACATCCTTGAAGGGTAAATGGCCCCATAATGCCCTGCACATTTTAAGCAAAATTTGGGATGGTGAACCTATTTCAACAGATTCTCCACCAAACGATGTTCCCCCTCCTAACGATGGTCAGGAGGTGGTGTATCAAAACCTCCACTCCATGGTTCACAACCTTGGTTTTGATCCCCACGAACATGAAGTGTTCAACAAGGGAACACAAATACATGATAAGGATGGACGTTTTGATCGTAATCACGATCAAGGCCAAGGCCACCAAAGAGAAGGTAGAAAACACCGTCATGGCGATGGTTCTCCTTCTTCTTCACCTTCATCATTGCATTCACCCTCTCCTTCGACATCTGGACGTAGTCATAAGGAAACTAACCATGAGGATAAAGGAAAACAAAGTGAGAAACATCGATGAGACAGTCGAGAACAAGGATGAGGGCACTCTAGGGAATCACGACATAGAAGGGAGAGTAGGGAACCACGTAGACATCACAGACGCTATGAATGAGATGACCATGAAGAACCCTTACTCGCAACCAGAAGCATGTTGGATATAATGGAGGCCGTAAGAGTTCCAACAAGGCACCAAAAGGATAGTAGGATCAAGAGGTTAGACATGAACAATATCCCATGATTTGAAGGGGGATACAACGCTGATCCTCAAAACCATTTACAAGCATTCCACGATGCATGTGCCTTGTAGAACATAGAAAATGAATGGAAAAAACTGAAGTTGTTCCCAAGGACACTAGTGAAAGAAGCTGAAAGCTTGTGCTAGTCCTTGGAACCAGAATCCATTCGAAGGTGGAGTACAATGTTAGAGCTATTTAATGATAAGTATCAAACGTACTCCCAAGTTTCTAACCTACGAAAGCAAATCCAAGGATGGAAGCAAGGAAATCATGAACCCTTGGATACTTCCATGGGCCACTATTACGCATTGTTACATCGTTGTCTTGGCCATTGTTATTCACAGCAGGATCAACTACGCCATCTCGTGGATAGACATAGGCATGAAATAAGGAGAACCCTTGGAACATATGCCCAAGGGAGATTATCAGAGCTTAGGTCTCATCAGGTTCATAGATTGCTAAAGCAAGTAGCCAAGGAAGAAGGGGAGCTACGTAAGAGAGAAAGTGCGAAAGAATACAACCGAGATCCTTCCCTCTGAAAAAGGAGAGTGAGATTCTGTGAAGAGGAGGAAGAGTCACCACTCGAAGAGATGGTGAATAGGAAAATTTTGCCACTCCAAAAGTTAACAACAGAAGTATCAACAAAGATAGATCAAATGTGGGACTCCTTGGATAGTAGGTTTGAAACTATTCTTAAAATCATAGAGGAGTCTAAGGAGCGAGGTAGTGACTATAACAAAAAGAAAAAGAGAGAAGTGGACAATGCACATAACAAAGGTAAGGGCAAAATGGCCATCACGAAAGAGGTTGTGGATTTAGAAACGGATAGTGAAGGTGGATGTGAGATATGCCAATACGACCATCCTAAGGGATGTTGCCCAGTGAACTCACATTTACAAGAGTGTGGGATGTATGCACTCAACCCACGACTTAATAAACAATAAGCACCCCGATGGTTACCGTATCCCCAAGGTAACCCAAGGCAATTCCATCAACCTTCAACATATTATCCAAGTGGAACTCCACCACAACTTGTTGAAAAACATCAATAGTGGAAATACCCATAGACATGGGGGATGCCACCACGAAGGCAACAATACCCCTACTAGCAACCAGATTCATATGGCTACTATGTGCAATAGCCAATCTCTCCACATGACTCTGTTGGTCACATGACACCACAACATCACTATCAAACTCAGGAGTATTATAGGACTCCTTCTCCTAGGGGAGATAACCCATAGACATTCCATCCTCCAAATCCATCCATAACTCTCACATTGATAGCTCCATTACCACCTGCTCCAGCGATGCAAGGGAAACTCCCCACTCAACCATAGCAACGCAATGCTACGAGGGCTGTGAATCTTCAACCCACTACTGGTTCTAACAACTGTATGAAGAGAAGACCTTTCTTCAAAACCAACAGTTCAACCAAGTCCTCACAACCACAAGTGGTTGAACCTTTGAATGTCTCCCCATCAATTAAGGCTTCAGGGATGCTTCAAACCAAACACCGAGCTCAACGCATATGGTTATGTTAACACATGTCGTTACTGACTGGATTAAGGTGGACCATCTTCCTAGGAAATTATTTGATCCTGGAAGCCCTCTAATCTATCTCCAAGTCGCTGGGAATGAACCATGTAAAGCTCTTCTAAAATCAGGTTCTGGAGTCAACTTAATATCACAAGAGATGTACAAAGCCTGGAACCTACCTCCATTAAGGAAGAGTAATATTCGACTAAAGCTAGTCAACCAGTCTATCACTATCCTCTTGGGATTGGTAGAGGACATCGTTACCACTGTGTGTGGGTGGTCATATCCAGATGATTTCCTAGTGATACAAGTGAACAATGGTAAAGGGGACTTCCCAATAATAATGGGAAGAGCATGGCTAAGTACAATAGATGCATGCTTAGGAATCCGTGATCTTTCCCTAGAAATATCCAAGAAGAACACTTTTGGAAAGATCGAGAAGAAGAAAGTTCCATGCATCACATATAGTGACATAGGGTGCAATTGCGTGCAGAGATCATGGGTTATGCAAAGTTTAGCATTGCCTACATGCAATCGGTGTGCACAAGACATTAATATACAAAAGTGCCTATATGCAGCAGCCACATGACAAGAAGACACCCAGTGGTTGATGGCTGATCAAGAGAGCAACTCACTAACATGCATGGAACTAACTAAGGGGATAATTGGTGCTTACATTGAAAGCATAGATGCACTAGAGCAAGTTCGTTGCCAACTTCCAAGCCTTAACCTTGAAAATATCAACTGGGGAAAGTTGGAAATTCTTAAGAGATTTAAATAAGAGCCCCTAGATTTGAAATCATTGCCCATCGACCTAGAGTATATGACCCTCAAAAATGAAAAACTGGTGATCATCAATGCAAGACTTATTCCCAAACAAAAAGAAAGACAGTTGAAAGTGATAAACAAGTGGTCAAAAGCCTTTGCCTGGTCATACCCTGAGTTAACTAGAATAGATCTTAGGATATGCCAGCATAGGATTTACACTAACCCCTCCATGAAACCTCAAAAATAACCACAAAGGTGATTAAACCCAAAATTGAAGCAAATAGTAAAAGAAGAAATAGAACTTCTTAAGACTGGGTTCATATATCCCATTGCTAGCAAATGGGTTAGCCCTCTGGTGATTGTGCCTAAAAAGGGAGGTAAATGGAGGGTGTGTATAGATTTTAGGCTACTGAACATGGCAAAATTTAAGGACCACTTTCTATTGCCATTCGTTAACCAAGTCTTAGAAACCATAGCGGGGCATGGCTATTATAGTTTTCTGGATGGCTATAGTGGATACAACCAAATACGGATAGCCCTAGAAGATCAAGCCAAGATAATGTTCACTAGTCCTTGGGGAACGTTTTCATATAAACAAATGTTGTTTGGCTTGTGCAATGCTCCTGCCATGTTTCAATGCCTAGTTTTAAGCATATTCCAATAGTAGATAGGAAATAGAGTGGAAGTCTTTATGGATGACTGCTCCACTTATGGAACAAGCTTTGATCAAGCCTTGGACCGATTAGAGCAAGTGCTAAAAAGATGCGTAGAAACCAACTTAAGGCTCAACTAGCAAAAAAGCCATTTGATGATCCAAGAAGATGTAGTACTTGGGCATAAGATTTCACATTCAAGAACAGAGGTAGATCCAAATAAAGTTAGGGTCATCCAAGGAATCACCCATCAACCGAAAATTGTCAAAGACATTCGGTCATTTCTTGGACACACTGGCTACTATAGGAGATTCATTGAGAACTTCTTCAAGATTTCCAAATCATTGGTAGAGCTAACAAAGAAGGATGCACCATTCGAATGGACCAAGGAATGTGAACGAGCATTCCAAACTTTGAAACAAAAGCTTATAGAAAATCCCATTCTACAAGCCCCTGACTAGTCCAGACCATTCCATATAATGACTAACGCATCCAATTATTCCTTAGAAGCCTTACTTACACAGTTAGATGACCAAAAACGTCCTTACTACATCCACTGTGCAAGTAGGAGTATCGCTAGTGCACAACTTAACTACACAACTACAGGAAAAGAATTAATGGCTGTAGTGTTTGCACTGAATAAGTTTAGGCACTATGTGTTAGGTTACAAAGTGTTCATCCATAAGAATCATAGTGCAATCCAGTTCCTCATGAATAAGCCAACGATTAGCCCTTGTATTATACGATGGCTGGTAATCCTACAGGAGTTCGATCTAATGATGATTGATCGAAAGGGCACCGAGAATGTAGTTGTAGATCATTTATCTTGGTTGTACTAGAACAGCAAAGAGGATGAATATGTAATGTCTATTCATTTTCCTAATGAAGCCCTCTTTGCTGGTGTAGTGAATAACCAACCCATGGAGATGAATTGGTATAATAGCATTCTCACCTATCATCTTACCCAACAAACACCACAGGAGCTGGACTTTAGGAAGAAACAACAGTTTCTTCACAAAGCCAAGTACTTCATGGACATCAATAGACAACTTTACAAAGTGTGTCCTGATGGCTTGGTTCGATGGTGCATGCCTGAGGTGGACCAACTAAGAGTTCTCTAAGATGCTCATGAGGGCCCTTGTGGGGTTTACTATGTAGGGAGATGAACGGCTATTAAGATCCTGCTTGTAGGATACTACTAGCCAACATTATTTCGGGACACCCATCAATTTGTCCAATCTTGCAAGTGTTGTCAACATGATGGGGGAATGACTGCTAGAATGGAGGATCTACAACAATGGATTCAACCTTTAGAACCCTTCAACATTTGGGAAATTAACTTTATGGGGCTCATTACACCAATGTCCAATGGAAAATTTTACATCATTATTGCTGTAGACTATCTAACGAAATGGGCTGAAGTAGCTACTATTACAGATTTCACATCATGTACAGCTGCATGATTTATGCAACAACAAATCGTAAATAGGTTTGGTGTGCCACGTGCACTTATCTTAGATAATGGAACACACTTCACATGTGCAACTTTTCGGAAGTTAATGTAACGCTTAGGGGTTGAACATAAATTGACTACACCTTATCACCCCTAAGCTAATGGACAAGCCGAGGTCACTAATAGGGAGATCACTAAAATATTGACAAGGAAAATTAGCAAGTATAGGCGAGATTGGAGCACTAAACTGAATGATGCTCTTTGGGCATACTGCTCCACTTGGAAACTCCCTATAGGCTACGCTCTCTATGAGTTAGTGTATGGAAAACTTCCAAAGCTTTTGATTCAAACCGAGCTTCGTACACTATCCATAGCTTGTGACCTCCACCTCGACCTTGATCTAGCACAAAAACAAAGGTTAGCAACTTTAAATGTGCTAGACGAAAATTGATTAGGTGCCCTGTTGTCAAATGAATTGCACAAGGCATATAACAAGCAACATCATGACTTAAAAATTTGAAAGGTTAAGTATCAACCAGGAGATAAGGTCCTCTACTGGAACCCCACACATGTGCCACAAAGCACAAAATTTCAAACACTATGGGAAGGATCTTACATTATTCATACAACCTTTCCTTCAGGGGCCATGACCATATACAAACCTAAGAGCCCTGATAAGATATTACTAGTCAATGTGCAATAGACCAAACCCTTCCATGAACTTAGAATGGCTAGTGCACATAATACCTCTGAGAAGGGACGACCCCGCTCATTATTTTGAATCTCCTCCTTTCAACTCAGTCATGANTCATGACTGAGTTGAAAGGAGGAGATTCAAAATAATGAGCGGGGTCGTCCCTTCTCAGAGGTATTATGTGCACTAGCCATTCTAAGTTCATGGAAGGGTTTGGTCTATTGCACATTGACTAGTAATATCTTATCAGGGCTCTTAGGTTTGTATATGGTCATGGCCCCTGAAGGAAAGGTTGTATGAATAATGTAAGATCCTTCCCATAGTGTTTGAAATTTTGTGCTTTGTGGCACATGTGTGGGGTTCCAGTAGAGGACCTTATCTCCTGGTTGATACTTAACCTTNAGAGTTCTAATCTTGATACTAAGGTATGGTTATTTTGATATAATAGGCAATGAGTCCATGTAGTCCATGCATCCATGAATTTCTATGGTCTCTCTTGGCTTGGAACTGTACAGTCCATTTCTTTAAATAATAGAACTATTAATGAATTAGTGACTAGGCATTTCTCGAACTAAGGAAGGACTCAAGGATTGAAAAGGGTGTGACTTCAAGGCGATTTGATGCATTTGTGTTGTCCATTCTCTTGGGTGCTTGAATGTTTCCTTTTTGGGTTTTCCTTACCATTCCAACGTTGCTCCATTATTGGGAAGCTGAGCTAATAAAAATAATAAGTCTTTGCATGGTGTGGTTCTCACGCAAAAAAAAAGGTAAAAATAAAAAAAGAAAAAAAAGTGAGAATTCAAAGCACACCCCTTAGATAAAATAAATGCAAAAAAAAAATACATGGGTCTTTGCATGGTGTGGTTCTCATTCAAAAAAAACATGGGAATTCAAAGCACACCCCTTAGACCAAATAAAAGGGTGATAAGCACTAGTTATGAAACTAGAAAGACATGTTACCAATTCCTGGAGGTTTCCTCTAACTAAAGCCCTTCCTTGCTTCTTGCTTATCCATCTCACTCTCCTTGGAATGGTGGTGACTCTTTGTGGAAGCATTCTTGTTGCTTCAAGTGGATGGATTGGTCAAGTGTGTTGATGTGAGGTCACTAGATGTCGTTTTTTTGAGTTTGGATTTGGGATGAGTTCTACTTAATCACATTAACCATGAAATACACAAGGGACTTTTCACAACATTTTTCTTGGGATTCCATTCCATTCTCTTCTCTCCATCTTTCTCCTCATTTTTCCATCTCATTGTCAGTTTTATCATTACTCTCTTTCTAGGTTGATGCATTGTTTTTCTTTGGTGGATTCTTGTGGGTAAGTTTTTAACTCTTGCTTCCAAATGACATTCCTAGAGCCTATGGACTCTTTGGTTTGTGGGTTTGTTAAGGCATAAAAGGCATGATCTTTCTTTGGGGAGGACCAACTAGCATTCCTTTTTGGTGCAATTATTAACTTCTTTCCCTTAAACATTTCTTGCAATTGATCATTTCTTGTTTCATCCACATCCATGAAATCCATTTTATTGGTGTTGATGTTATTTTTTTTCATCTTTCTTGTTTCTCATATTTTTCCATCTTATAGCTACTGAAGGTTTGCTCTTAGTCATGGGGGCCCTAGCACAAATTTTTCAATTTTCTCCATTTTACTATTCGCCTAACCCCTACACCTTGGGTAGTCACCTGTGATAAATCTCTGAACCAGTTTTTTCCATAACCACAACTCAGCCAATGCGCTTCATATCAAGGCAAGGTATCAACTGCATTGTGTTTTATCTATCCTTGCTCATTTGTAACTGTGTTGTGTGTGCAGATGACGATCATACAAATAATGGGCTGGGCTTGGAGGAAGCACTTAGGATGGATCAGAACTGGAGCATTTATGAAAGGAGCAAGTGTGGTGACATGGCTATGGATAAATAATGGAAGGTGCAATCTTAGCATTGGAAGCAACATGCTTCATTTTCTTTCTCTCTCTTTCTCTACAAGCTACCAAATAAAGGCTTGGATGTCACTTATGTATGAGTGTTCACCACAATGTTGTAATATGCTTATTGATCCGCTCACTGGGCACGTTGAGTCTATCATTTGTCAGTTGTCAATTAGTCAATAATCCCATACCTTCTCAATATTTTGTAAGGAACTCGAGGACGAGTTTTTATTCAGTCGTGGGGGTATGATGAGAGCAGTTACTCTAATAATTAGAGTGGTTATTATTATGGTGGTTACTCTAATTATTAGAGTGGTTATTATTAGAGCAGTTACTCTAATTATTAGAGCGATTATTATTAGAGTAGTTACTCTAATTATTAGAATGGTTATTGTTAGAATGGTAGTTTCTCTAAAATTAGAGGGGTAGTTTCTCTAAAATTAGAGTGGCAGTTTCTCTCTAAAATAAGAGGGGTAGTTTCTCTAAAATCAGAGTGGCAATTTTTGTAATTATTAGAGTATTTGCTTCCAAGCCTATAAATACAGTGCCCAGGCACACAATAGGAAGAAGAAGAAGAATTCAGAAGAGGAAGTCTTTTAGGAGTCAAATAGCAAAACTCTAGCCAAGTGCCCACAGCAGGAGGTCTAAGTGTGGATGGATCTTTATTTGAGCATTGTGTACCTGAGCACACCTTATGTACAGCAATAAAGATGAGCTCTTGGATTCATCCTTGTAGCACTTGAGATTTGTTTTCTTACTCATTTCTGTTATTTTATTTTCTTCTGCATTTATTATATTATATTATATTATATTATTTTATTTTATTTTATGCACTTTACATTTCTATTATTAGCACACACAGTACGATCACCTCGAGCATGCGTGTAACACTTAGTAACCTAGTAACGATTAGCGTTTGGTAATCTTAGTAGTGTTGCGCTGGTTCAGGATGTGTACGGCAAGTGAGAACGGATACTAGTGTTAAGATTAGTTTAAAGCCTAGTTAATTAGTAGTTAAGTTAAGTTAGTCACTTAGTTATCTCTCTCTCTCCTCCCTTATTAGCAGTAGGACATAAAAACATAAAAGCTATAAAAATCATATGCCTCAAGCTTACTTAACCATACAATCGTGACATACAAGTAAGTTTCGGAAGACAATGATCAATCAAACCATCCTTGTTCCACAAAGGTGCATAAGCACTTAGTCCTTGGAATTCGATCGGATCGTGCATGAAACGCTTGTATTCATATGGTTGAGCATAGGGGTATCTCACCGCTCATCAATATGCTAGTCAATAATCCCATACCTTTAAAATTTTGTAAAGAACTTGAGGACAAGTTTTCATTCAGTCGTGGGATATGATGAGTTGCAGATTTTCCATGTCAACGAGGCCCCATTAACTAGGTTGCATTAATTAGGCCCCATCGATGCATCGTTTGATGTGTTGACATGGCCCCATCAATGCAGGATCTGTTCTTGCCTATAAATATGTGTCAACCCATCGTGTTTAGGCATCATCTTATCATAGTTGTAGTGAAGCTATTGTAGATTTTACATTTGAGAGTTAGAATATTTTCATGAGTGCCTGCAGCAAGAGTCATTGAGTGTATGGATCTTTAATCAAGAACTATTGTACCTAAGCATAATAGTATATGCGACAATAAAGATGAATTTATTGATAATTTTTGCAGCATTCTAGATAGCTTAAATGTTTTATTCATGCATTTAATGTTTTCATTTATTTATTCAATGTTCTTAAGTAATTAAGTTGATTAAATAATTAAGCAAGATAAGTTAAATAGTGATTAAGTAAATACATAAGTATGACCACTTTGATCATGCATATGACATTTGGTAATCCTAGCAATGCTTAATGCTTGATAACCCAACAACATTATATGTGTTCAAGATGTGTGCAGCAAGTAGGACTAGATACTTATGTTAGAACTAGTTAAACAATAGTTAGCCAATTAAATTAAAATAAACATTAAATTACTTTATTCTTTATCCTGTTTGCTTCAAGCACCAAAATCATAAAATATAAAATGATAAAAATCATGTGCCTCAATTACACTTAAACCATACCCTTGAGCTTCACAAATGTAGTTAGAAAGACAACAAATGTTCTCAATGCCTAGTTTACTTCCTAGAGAACTAGTGTACCAGAAAACTATAGAGTCTACAAAATTTGACCAGATCGTGCATGAACGCTTCATGATTCATATGGTTGAGCATAGGGGTACCTCGTCACTCATCAATAGTCCTTGATATGTGTGAGTGTGTTGTGAGGGAATCTTGAGCCCTTTTTTGTCCTTGGGAATTTTGCTTCCAGTATCTTATATTTCATTTCCATTGCAAGCAAGAATAAAAATTTGTGTTCTTTTCTTATTTTCAAATTGTGAGCATTTTGTGGATTTTTCTTTAATTTTGGAATGTTGAGGCCTAGTCCTCACTAGATTGGTATTGAAGCATACGATTAAAGACATCTTGACTCAAGAAAGAAAATTGTGTACATAAACTCATAAAGAAATCACTCATCTCCAACTATATTTTGGTTTGTGATGAGTGGTAAGGTACCCCTACACTCAACTATACGAAATGAGCGTAGCATGCATGATCCGGTCAAACTCCGCAGACTAAATGCCTACATGCCCCATGAAACATTTGGGGTTAATCATTCGTTGTCTTCCCAGACTTACTTGTGTTTGTCATGGTGTATGGTTAAGTAAGTCCGAGATATATGATTTTTATCTCTTTTATCTTTTTCTTATATGCTATCGAGGTGAAGGGTTGAGGAACTAACTAACTCTAACTAATCACTAAGTCTAAATTACCTAGCGTCAGCATCCGTTCCCACTTACCGTACACACCCTGAACTATGCAACCGCGTCTACCAAATGCTAATCGTTACTAGGATCACCACGTGTAACGCACGTGCTCGAAGTGGTTGTATTGAGGCACTTAACTAGCCTAAGCGTAATGAGCATCTGCTCCTTGACTAGCCATACACATCCTTAGATGCTCATAATCAAGTCGTACTCATGTCGCGCTACTGCAGGGTAATAAATAATAGGTAAGAAATAACAAGTAATAAATCCTATTCCATGCACTGCAAGGTTTATCCACAAAGCTCGTATTTATTGCCGTACACAACTTGCATTCAAGTACAATGTTGCTGGAATAAAGATCCGTTCACTTGGGAACTCCTATTGCGGGCACATGGAAAATATTCTATCTCTGAAGTGATCAATCTGCCAGAGTTTCCCTACTTCTAGCCTAGGATGGAAAATAAGGGAAGTGCCGCCTCTTATTTATAGATTTGGCAGTGGACCACGATATCGCGTACGCGATATCGTAGGTGAAGACCCGATATCGCGGCTCATGCGAATCGCGTCTCATCAGTTTGCAATTTTGTTGATGTTATTTTCCATTCTTAACTAGGATTTGCTTAGCATTCTTTTGGTTATTTTGGATGATCATTTGAATTAGATATTAGAAATTTTTATTATTTAAGATACCCATTAGCCTTATCTAGTTGGTTTTGTGGGAATTATGTGAATTAAATTTTGGGTTTTCATATATGTTATTGCATCTAAGTAGGTAGTCCAATTTTGGTTATGGTACTTTTAATTCCTTTAAAATTTCCTATGGATATTCGTGCAATTTTTATTTTAGGTCCATTTAATCATGGAACCTAAGAAGAAATCAATCAAGGGCTTAGCCAAGGACATAGAAGATTTGAAATATGCACTTAAAATTCTTGTGAAAAAAAAATGGAAAAGCTTGACAAAAGAAAGATCAACCTCCATAACCAAGGGCTTCTAGGCAAGATGTCAACTCAAATTTTTCTTCACCAAGGAATTCTTTAACAAGGCAACCATCTATGTCAAACCTTCAAGATGACATTTCTTTTGGAGATGAAGACATTACAGAAGATGAGGAATATGATGGACACCCTCATTCTCCAATTGTTGACTCAAGATCTCATAGATATAGATTTCTAAGAGGAAGGAATAATGAATCTACTTTTAGAACTTAAAGGAACTCTATGGAGAAAATGAAGATCAATCTTGCAAAGGATTTTAGACATGCCTCTAGAATGCCTCATGTGGAAGTGAATACTTTCAAAGGGCATTGAATCTTTTCTTTCCTAGCTAAAGATCTTGAACAACTACTTTGAACTTAAAGATGTGAAAGAATTTTAAAAAGTGCCATATGTTGAGACTAAACTTAAGGGTATGACACAAATTTGGTAGAAGAAAAAAAGCTATTCTTACCTTATAATTAATGGAGCTACTATCAAAGATTGGTCTCTAATGCAATTCATGCTCAAACAAAAATTTGAAAGAATCCATCATAGGCAAGAGGAAATCCAAAAATTGGAATACTAAAGGCAAGGTAATAAGAGTGTGAAAAATTTCTAGATAGATTTTTGCAAAGCCTTCTAGGAGGCAAAAGTTCATTGGGATGAGTATTACCATGCATCTAATTTCCAAGGAGGTTTAAAGAGGGAATAGCAACAAGGGCTAACATTCTATAAGCCCTAAACATTGGATAAGGCTTTTGAATTAGATCTTAAGGCTGAGAAGAAACTACAAGGCTTCAATAAAGGTCCCAAATCTTCTAAGGGTAAGAACTCTAAAGCTTCTAAAGGTGAGAATGAAGAATTTAAAGGACCCTAGATCTATGATCTAACCTTAAAGGAAATAAAGAACTTTGTTAGAACAAGCACACTCTTGTGAAACTTTCTTACTTCTATATCTCTTCTATATTCCTTCTATCTCATAAATGAATATGTGCTACTACAATTATATAGGCCTTGATCTCCCAAGAATAGATTTGGAGAGATAAGCATGAATCTCAGAAATCATGGGGATGATCCTTATCATTTTATTTAAGGATCTTCTTAATGTAGGATGAACTAAACATGGAATTAGATAAGAATTACATAAATAGGATCTTATCTTATTTAATATAGATTTATAGATGCATGTAATTACCAGGTGGAGGAGAAACTAGGCTCCAAGTATTGTTTTTGTAAATTTGTTTCAGCTCTTTCTCCATGGGAGTAATCCAATGGGTATCATGCATAGCTTCATCAACTGTGAATGGTTCTAGCAAACCATCATTGCTCCCCCCATCAATGTAAGTAGCATAAAGACTTCATCGTCCATGGTGGTGAAGAGAGCATTTTCAATGTTTGCCACATCTTGGGTTGGGTGTACATTGCTCTCCTTAAAGTGACTATAAGTCGTGCACCTACTGAAATTCATATCCAACATTGGTGAGGCTGGATGATAGGTAGCCAATTAGGATATGGATGGAATCTGCTATGAAGTGGACATTGTTGATGTGGAATGTGTTCCAAACAGAATGATTTGTGATGGCGTTGCTGCAGAGGTTTAGCGTATAAGAGGGAGTGATATTTGATGATGCTACTGCACCGTATTGGCCTGTGAAATATTAGGATTTTATCCCGTAGAAATAGTTTCAGGTGGGATTGATTCCATAAAATGAGGAAACAGATGGCCAACAGCTATATAATCTATCTTCAAATTCTGGCTCAAATTCTGGCCTTGATGTAGTTTCAACCACTGTTGTGCCTGGGCAGCTGGTTGCTTTGCATTGTGAGTTATAAAATAATTGATTAAGGGTGTTGAATAAACAGCCGTTTATATTTGGCTTCCACTGTGCTGGAAAGTAGTAGGGGATGTTGATGGTGATATACACGTAGTAGAAAAATTAGGAAAAACATCACCTTTTATGGCTATGCCGGTGTATACAGGCCCGTTTTCTCCTCTGCTGCTACAATAAAAATAGTCAACGGGAGGGTTTGGTTGGCAAAAGGGATGGGTGAGGGCGTGATGGGAGCCTTGGGCCACGGGTCTTTTGGTAGTTTGAGGGAAGTGGCTAGTACGTGGCTGACTTGGGCTACTATTTTTAATAACTACAGAGGATGGCAATGTAAGAGACTACGTCCTTCTATCCAACATGTTTGTTTTATCATTTTCAATCCATACCTTTGCATTTTGTTGTGAAAAGGACTCACAAATTTCAGAAGAATGCAGCTACAGATGGGAATGTTGTTGGAAACTACAAGCCTGCTTTTTGGAACCTTGTCTTCCCACATTATCATCAATTATGTGTTGTTGCTACACAAAATTAGAAATACTAAATCTATTGTGACCTACCATTGCTACAGGTAATGCATTCACTGTGGCCTACTAAATCATGTTGATAGCAGTTACAAGACATGTTGTTTTCTACCGTTCCTTCTCCAAGTTCAAACTTGGGCTGTTCACGTTGTGCAACAATTATAGTTTGCTTTGTATATGGTTGACTTTGCTATTCAATGACCTTTGTAGGTCCTACATCAAACCTGTGTTTTCCTTCACATTGTATGGCTTCAAGTTCACTAAAATGGACATCACGTGAATCAATTACCCTTTGATTTTTTTCATCATAATATTTGTAGGCTTTGGTATTTTTGGCATAACCAAGAAAATGCATGATGTAGATTTCACATCTAATTTTTTCCAATTTTGTATAGGGATTGGTGAACCAAAAATTTTCAAATGATAAATATTGGGTGGATAACCCTACCATAATTCATATGGTTTATTTTGAATTGATCTTGATGGCATCCTATTTAAAAAATATATTGATGTTGCACAAGCTTCTGCCTAAAACTTATTCTCCAAACCTAACATTTGAAGTAGACACCTTGCCATTTCAACCACTATTCTGTTTTTCCTCTTAATGATGCCATTTTGTTGAGGTGTAAATGGTGTGGTAGTTTGATGAATAATCCCACTTTTCTTGCAAAATTCATCAAATTCATTTGATAAAAATTCACCACCATGATCTATTTAGATTTTCTTAATTGTATTGCCACTTTGATTTTTTACTTTCAGCTTGAATTTTTTAAAAAATCCCAATGTTTGATCTATTAATTTCATAAAATACCCCTAAGCAAATCTTGAAAAATCATCCACTATGATTAACATATATCATTTTTTACCTAGGCTCAATGTTTGCATGGGACCACATAAATCCATATGAACTAGATCTAATTTTTCTTAAGATCTATGTTCTTTTTTAGGAAATGGTAACCTTGTAATTTTTCCTGGTTGACATATGCCACAATCATGATTATCTGGCAAAGAAAAATTTGGCATACCTCTTACAATTTCTCCTTTTTGTATGCAGTCCATTGAACCAAAGTTGACATATCCTAATTGAGCATGCCATAATCATGCTATGTCTTCAATAACAGTGAGATAATGAACATCCTTTTGCATTTGGAACTTGTATATCTTATTCTTGCTTATAGGAATAATAGCAATATCTTTATCATCATCAGCCTTAGAAATTTTACAAACATCTTTTTCAAATTCAACATGATACCCATTGCGACATAATTGCCCCACACTTAATAAATTCTTTGAAAGGTCTAGAACAAAATAAATCTAGGTAATAACATATTTGGTACCTTGAGTTGTTGTGAAGGTAGGTGATCCAATCCCAACAATAGTTAACTTCTTCCCATTACCTATAGTTACCTTTCTATCATATTTTTCCAAGCCTGAGAATAGTTTCTTATTCCCTATCATGTGATTGCAACATCCACTATTAACATACCAAATATTGTTGTTGTTGCTAACATCTGGTACCTTTGTAGAGATCAAGAGTTGATCTTCCTCCTTTCTAGTGTAAAATAATTTCTCACCTTTTTGTTGATCTTCATGTTCTACAATTTTTGTTTTGCCTTTCTTTTCATACTTCTTCCTTGACCAACATTCAAGAGTATTGTGGGTATTGGTACCACAGAAATCACAATGCTTACTTTCCTTTGATTGATTTGATCTTCCACAACCACAACCTTTGGATTTGTCATGACCGTGTCCACATCCTCTAAATGAGGATCCACTTGAGGATCTTTGATGTTGAGTTTGATTTTGATTGGATGTTCTCTAAAATTGTGTTTGAAATGCATTTGTTGTTGAATTCTCATTATCAACAATTCTTTACTCGTATGTCCTTAAGCTTCCTATGAGCTCAACCATGGTCATCTTATCAAGATCTCTTGCTTCTTCAATAGCCACAATGACAAGATCATATCGTTAGGTTACACTTCGAAGGATCTTTTCAACAGCATGACTTTTCTGAAGTGTTTCTGCGCAAGATTCAAGTCCATTTCGAACTTGTTAAAATCGGTTGATGTATTGATCAATATTCTCTGAATCTAGCATGTGCAAAGATTCCAAATCTTTCCTTAATACTTATAACTTGACAACACAAACTTTTAATGATCCTTTGTATACAATCTCTAGTGCATCCCATGTAGCTTTGCTAGTTCGATGCATGACAAATTTGGGAAAGATTGTTAGATCTAACCTTTATTGAATGATGAATAATGCTTTTGCATTTTTCATACGAAAGTTCCTTAACTTCATTCTTTTCATCTTCTGTCAATGCTTGAAATTTTGCTTGATCAACATCTTGGAATCCATTTTCAACAAGATCCCACAGATCTTGTGAGATCAAAAATGTCTACATCTTGATTGCCCAATATTCATAATTCTCTCCATTGAATACATGAACTTGGAGAGACACGACTCCATGATTTTGGGCCATTTTGGATCTGTTGTTAAGAATTTGAGCTAACCTGCTCCGATACCAAATGAAGAATCTAAAGGGCTTTGGATCTATAATCTAACCTTAAAAGAAATAAAGAACTTTATTAGAACAAGCACACTCTTGTGAAACTCTCTTACTTCTATATCTCTTCTATATTCTTTCTATCTCATAAATGAATATGTGTTGCTACAATTATATAGGCCTTGATCCCCCTAAGACTAGATTTGGAGAGATAAGCATAAATCTTGGAAATCATGGAGATGATCCTTATCATCTTATTTAAGGATCTTTTTAATATAAGATGAACTAAACATGGAATTGGATAAGAATTACATGAATAAGATCTTATCTTATTTAATATAGATTTATAAATGAGATCTATCTAATTCTATTGTGGAACATCTAATCATCATATTCCACAAAGAAATGAGTAAAAAAGAAGAGAAATGCCAAGGCACAAATGAAAACTAAGAAAACTCTAAGAAGGACTAAGATTTAAAGAAGGACTATTCCAAGAAAGGGGAGGATCAAGCTAATGACTATGCTTCTAAACTTCAAAGCTTCAATTATGGTGAGATAGAACACATACAATGGGAATGTAAGAAGCCAAAGGTTTTCAAGAATAAAGAAATCCAAACCTTTAAGAAAGAAGAGTCTTCCAATGAAGGTAATCCACATGCTCCTAAGATTAGAAACATAACTAAAAGTAATTCTTGCACTTTCATGGGAAATGCAAAAGTCAGTGAAGATCCTATGAGTAAGATGCTCTTTAAGATTGAAGCTAGGTGTCTTGATGGTGGTACATGGATATATATTTTAATTGATGGCGGTGCCCAAGAAAATGCAATTTCTTCTAAGATTGTTCATAAGCTTAACTTGAAGGCATTTTTGCACATTAGGCCCTATACAATTCATTAGCTTTCTAAAGACCATTTTCAAGAAGTGAAGGAGAGATGTATCTTGTCTTTCAAGGTTGGTTCCTTTCAAGATAAAGTACATTGTGAGATTCTTCCAATTGGTTGTGCTGAAATCATTTTGGAAAAACCTTGAAATTTTGAGAACAAGGCTTTTTTCGATGAAGCAAGAAATGCTTATTTAGTACCAAGGGAAAATAGGATACATGATTTGATCTCTATGACTTGGTAGTACAAAAAAAAAAAATTGTTCCTAGAAATGCTACATTGATCTTGCTAAGTGAGCAAGAATATCTACAAGCACATGAAGAAGCTAAACATGGCTTTGTCATCATGTCTATACTTGCAAAAAGTAAAGAGGAGCCTCCAAATGAACTTCCCCTTGTAGTGCAATCTTTAGCATTAGAATTTGCTAATATCTTCAAAGGAAAACTAGAAGGGCTTCCTCCAATGAGATCCATTCAACACCAAATTGACTCCATGCCTAAATCTAACATCCCAAATCAGAGAGCTTACTTTATGACTCTTCATCAAAAGGAGTTGCACAAACAAGTAAATTACTCTCTAATGGCTTCATTAAGGAATCCATTTCTCCTTATTTAAGTTGTACTTATTCCTAAAAAGGATACCGATGACATGAGAATGTGAATAATTTCTAGGGCTATTAATAATATCACTACGAAGTATAGGTTT
This sequence comes from Gnetum montanum, assembly GCA_015680685.1. Taxonomy (NCBI): domain Eukaryota; kingdom Viridiplantae; phylum Streptophyta; class Gnetopsida; order Gnetales; family Gnetaceae; genus Gnetum; species Gnetum montanum. The sequence continues at coordinate 56,733 of MNCI01010880.1, forward strand.
TCTACCCTTAGAATGGATGACATTCTTGATGTACTTACCAATGCTGAAATTTTCTCTAAAATTGATTTCAAAAGTGGCTATCATAAAATAAGGATTAGATTGGAAGATGAATAAAAAAATAGCCTTTAAGACACTAGATGATTTGCCAAAAATTCAAGAAAGGAAAGAGTATTGTTGAATATTATTTACCTTTACCAATTCCTAATGGGAAAGTATCTCTATGGACCTAATGCTCTATGGGAAAGTATCTCTATGGATTTTGTTTGTGAGATTCCAAAGACACAAGCTATTCATAATTCTATTTTTGTAGTTATCTACAAGAAAAGAAGAATGCAGACTATATATTGTGATCATGTTTATTTAATAGATGCAGGTGTGCTATAAGCATAAAAATAGGTTGTTGAGAGAGTTAACGTAGCTGATGATTTGATGGATGAAACTTTAGATTTTAATGCCATTCCAAGTCCATTAAAAGAATAGAGAATGAGTTTAGTTTCAACTCTTTCAGTAACTAATAAAAATGAATCTGTTCCTACTTTATCCTTCAAGAAATCTATAAGAAAGAAAGAAAGAAATGCACACCATACGAAGAAGAAAGAAAGAAATCTATAAGAAAGAAAGAAAGAAATGCACACCATACGAAGGAGAAAGAAAGAAAGAAATCTATAAGAAAGAAAGAAAGAAATGCAATGGAAAAAGAAATGTCTTCTCTTCATGAATATAATGTCTTGAAATGAAAGTGAACCCTTAGATTTATTAGACCAGTTTTCATTTAAAAAAATTTAAAAAAATATGATTTATTGCTGCTCATTGAACTTGAACCTGACTTGTAAGTTAGGATTACCAACCGAAGACACTTACCACTAAGATAAGACTGACCAAGAGTATTTGGGCAAGACTGACAAAAAGTATTTGAGCCCAATTGAAGTTAGGTCCCTTTTTGCTCTTTTTCAGAGCTCTGTTTTATATAAATGCTCATAGAAGCCCTATTTCTGTGTAAAGGAAATTCGTAAACATTTTACTTCAGTCCCACTGTTTCTATCTTGTTTATTCATGATGAAATTTCCCATTGATTAAGAGTGTGGAATGGCACGAAAAACAAGTAAAAGCATTCCATGCATATTCCAGTGACTTCATCCCAAGATGATTTGATATTCTTAGAAACCAAACAAGCCTGCTTTGGTCATATATTTACATGCAAGTCTAAGATAGCCAATGATATTCCAGCAATTTGGATCATTATCATAACATTGAAAAAAAACCCTCAATGTTTCCACGTTCGAAGACGTCCTTGCAATCATAAGGCTTGTAAAAAACTAAATTCTGACTACATTCTCTATTTAATTTTGGGGCTGCGGCATGCATGCGCCATGAATTCTTTAATTAATTGTTCTGTACGTAACATTATTGACTACCATAATGGAAGAACAACCAATGGCCATGCATCATTTCTGAATTCATGTTCGAATAACATTAGCTTTTAAGCATCTGCTTTAATATCAAAGATTGAAGTCATCCTATGACTTGCAGGAATGGTACTAAAGATTATAAAGTTAGATTTTATATCTATAAAAAAGAAAAATAAAAATAAAATCATGGGACAGATTTGTCCGATGATTCGACCACCCTTAAATCAAAGGAATATGAAGATGATTAAGCTAGTCTGAGGCAAAATCAAAATGAGGGCTGACCTCTTTTTGGCTCTTCACATATAATTCAACGAACATAAAGAAATGACCATTACATTTTGTGTTGCTGATTGCAAAAAATCAGAATACACCAACAGGATCTTCAAAATTATCATTTTCTGCAGGTAGCTTGGATGGTGCTTTGGATAAGTCAGTATTGCCTTTATTCCCAGCTCTCTTCTTTGTTGGTAACATCTGAGTGAGCCTTTTATCATTTGTACATTTGCTTTTTGGTTTTCTTCCCTGATTCTTTGGAATCTGTGGCTTCTTATCTGTCTTACGTTTTTTTGTCATGTCATTTTGGGAAGTATTTTTCCTTTTCTTAATTTGCTTAATGTCTAACCTTATGTCTTCAGACTCTGATGCGGGGTCACCATTACCTTTGTCATTTTCTTCAATGCCATCTGATTCTTTGAAAGCATCTTTTTCTTCTACTCTAACAATGAATACCTGGAAGAAACAATTCAAAATACTCTTTTTTTTTTTAAATAAAGACTTTTTTGGAAACAAAATGAAAATATTTCTACTTAATTTATTTCATTAAAATATATTGTAGATTTGAAATATTTCATGTTTTTCTTACCGCTTAAGGATTATTTTATTAGCTTTAAAATAAAGGTTTTTAGTTTATAGACATATCAAAGGAAGTATTTTTACAGCGAACCTAGGTAAGATAGCTGACTAAACTCAGATCATATACTAGTGAACATACATAGATATTTTTGTATCATTATATATCATTATAAACATGTACTCACCTTAAACTGTCTGGAATTAGTCTTCTGGAAAATCAGACAATCACCATCTTGCAATGAATGAGAGATGGCAAACCCTCTCCAACCTGCACTGAGCCCAATTTTTTTAGCAAGATATAAAGATGGTGTCAGAGTACCATCTTCATCTTCAAGATTGAACCAGTCATCATTCTTGGGCATGTGCTGATTGCAAAAGTCACTTGGAAGACCCTATCAAATAATGTGTTTTTAGTAACACATTAATTAATAAATTGTACATAACTTGTACAAAAGGAATAATTCAGATTTCAAAATTACCAGCCAAAAGCCTCCCGAAACATGAGATGGTAGCATGGATTTTAAAAACAGAGGGTGTGCACTACCCAAGTCTTTTTCAATCTTGCATGCTTTTTCTACTGCTTGCTTCCTTTCTTCATTAGAAGCAGTTCTTATAGGATGAAAGGCCCGTGGACCGTAGCTACATAGCATACCATTTGTATTAAAATCAGTGTTAAAAACATCTCAAAAATGTTAAAAGGTTATTGTATAAATCATGTTTCCAGAAAGAAAACCTAAGGGATATCACCTCCTCCTCATTTGAAGACCTGGAATCTCAAAAGTTGCCTATAACACGTATACAAATTGATTAGTCAATTTCTGGGTTAAGAATTTTATAAAAAAAATCAAAATTAGCCTTTACTGAAAAAATAAAAAGATAAAATATACAATGCATTCGATATTGAAATTGAATTCAAATTATATATGTAACAAAGACCAGAAAGAAAAAAGATAGTCAATTAATGGATGATCATATATTTCTCATCTATCTTAATAAAAAATCAATCAACATACAATATAGATTTTTACAAAAGAAAATCAATATACAAAGAAAATCTAATTGTTACCAACATTTTTATATCTTTTTTATATACAATGATTTTTGAATATATTTAAAAATTACGAAGATAAAAGATGCAGTATGCAATAATGTATGAACTTTATTAAAGTTAAGCCATTCTTCTTTAAAAAATTATCATAAATTTATCCTTAATAATTGAAGATTATCATAAATTCATGCTTATTCATTTCAGCTTTAAAAAAGTTTAGCCACAAAACAAGTTTCTACATACAGATTTGAGTTCATATTTTATCTTGACCACGTTGATGATTTTTACAGTATTTTATTCATAAAGATAAATGAGGATAGTTTTGTTTTTGTTAGTGAATATACAATTTAAAGTATCGCACATCATTTTATTGATTGCTTTTATACTATCAAATCAAAACAGTAATCATCTATTAACCTGACACTAACCTGAACATATATTTTTACTTAACACCCACTAGCATAACTGGATACTTTGTGGTTACATCACTTTTAACTGTTAAAGTTCACTATCGTTAGATATGTTTATAACCTCTTATTATCTTTATATTAATAAATCAGGATAAAACTTTGATGATACTTTTTATAATTATTTATTAGACCTTTAAAAATTTTCAAAGTACATCACATGCTTAATCATTGAGTAGAAAGCCCCAAAAATAACATTAAAAAAAAAAATAGCTTTCCAATTTTAGTAATGTCTACTCAGGTGAACAGTCTTATAATAGATGCTTAAAAGAAATGAGGAAAATTAATTGTTAGTAGGGAGGATGGTCCCAGTCCTAACAACATTTACATCATTTTCAATATTTGTGCTTGAACTGGACATGACAAAAAGATCCAATGTAGCAATAAAAATCTTTAGCAAAATACCATCTTTTGTAGAAGAATAAGGTACAAAACACATATTCTAAAACATGACAGCCCCTCATATGACTGGGCACTTACTAGTTACCAATCTACCACGGTAACTGTTAAGGTTTACTGTTTATAACTTGTTATCCTTAATATTAACCAAAACATGTATTCCAAAACCTAGTAGCAATGATTTTTATTAGAAAAAGTATCCCTGAAATAACAATGATACACCATAACAGCATACATGTTATAAATAAATAATCATGTGACTATGTTTTTTAAGTCATCATCATTTTAACCTTATCTATTGAGTGTCATTTATTAATGACAATGAAAGATTATGAAATTCAGGGAAGATGTGTACATGAACATTTTGATTTAAGATACAATCAGGAAAACTTTATAAGTGAAAAGAGCTTAGATATAACAATTAAAATCATTTTAAAAATAAGAAAATAAAACAATCAGAAAGATTCTGAATACTATAAAAACTTTAAAAGTTAACAAAGAACATATAGCTTTAAGAATTTAATTAAAGTCAAGACCTACAAAGTGTATAAGAATAATTTTTTTACCTAGAAAATACTAATTTGAAAAAATGCAACAGTACCTATATCTATAGAGTGTTGTAATCTTCATATAAACATGATAAAATACTTCAATTTCAGTTTTACAATCTTTTTTTTTTCAGACGAATAAAACTCAGAATCCAACTGTGATTATGGTTTATGAAAGAAACTGTAAATGCAATATATAGTTTTAGCATAAAAATCCAGTAAGGAAATTGGAAATGGAACAAATAATTTAGCGAATTTATTTAAAGTGAAGACCTTAAAAGAATAAATTAAGTGCTCACCTGGAAGATTCTCTTAAGAAAAAGACAATGCACAGGGACCATGAATGCTTGTTTTCCTTTTAGAAATTCTATTAATGGTATCTTTTCCTCTTTTAAGTAGAGGTGGATTATTTTGTTACCCAAACAAGTCCGATTTGTAAGAAATATCCAGCAAGCGATTTCACATTAAAATCTTTTGGGAACATTAAATTATACGCAAATTATTTCAAGATATATTCAGATACTATTTTCCACGATCATTTAAAGATTGGTAAAAATAGAAAGAGTTTCAAAAAATCAACTATCCAACTTAAAAATAACAGTTAATAAAAACATTTAATAAATTGTACTAAAAAATAATACATATACACATCTAAACTCACATCTGTTTCTCTGTAATCAGGAGCAGGCAAGTTTGCCACTCTGGAGGATCGACGTACATTTAACTGTTCAATTTCTATTTTAGATCGGGGTTTTGCAATTCTCTGTTTAATAAGATATCAAATATCGTCAGCCTGTTGAGTCTTCGGAGTTGCATTACAAATGTAAAAGAGTCTGCGGAGTAGTAGTATAAGAGTCTAAAGTTACATGCAACTGAACATTTTCAGATTTGCCAGAATTTAACGATTAAACACAAAAACAAGTAAGCTGACCTGTTGAGTCTTCGGAGTTGCATTACAAATTTCAGCAAGATTTTTGAAAGCTCCTGTGAGATTTAGCTCCTAAAAGAGTTCAATTCAAAATGAAAATCATCATGCACTTTTTGTAAACCTAAGTATCTTTAATGATTTTTCAAGTATAATAAAAACTTATATGAAACTGTACATAAAGCATCGACAAGCATTAAAATGTAGATCCTAATCTAAGTTCAATCCTAAATTGCATTCAAACATGGTTTTGCAAAACAAGTCAGGATAGCAAGTCTTGAAGTGAATCCTGACCTTCATCCTCTTCATGTTTTCTTCCAAACGCTGTTTACGAATATCCTCGTAGTCACTTGACCTCTGCCCATTGGAAGACATTGTCGTCCTCTGCAGAGTACAGGAGACCAAAAACCAGGATACTGATTGGAGATGATAATTTCCCAAATGAATTATCGCTAGAAAATTTACAAAGTAAAACCTTTACACACGACACGATATTTCAAACATAAATCCAGAACTAAACAGAAAAATACGTACAAAAACGCTATAGCATGAAATAAGCAACAGAGTTCAACTCTCCTGTCAACAGAAATTAAAAGCTTAAAAAATTACATTCTCCTGAAGTTGCCTTTCATTGAGAACTAAAATAACACATAAAAAGGCAACAAATATTGCGACGTACTTAAATGTAAATGTAAGCTTTTGCCAACAATTACTATTAATAAAAATGCAAAGAGAGAGAACTTACATTCTCCCTAACACGCCTTTATAGATAGCGAAATAACACATACAAGGAAAAATAAAAAAAACTTTGTGAACGTCCAAATCTAAATGCAGGCGTTCAGAAACAACTGCTATCAATAAAAATGTAAAAAGAAAGAAATAACATTCTCGCTACTACGCCTTCGTGCAGACGGGAAAACACATTGAAAGCAAGAATGGTTGCCACAGCCTTGAATCTAAATGTAGGCCCTCAAAAACAGGAAAAAATATTGACATCCAAAGGATCGAAAGCTAAAAACTGAAACGAAGAGAGAAAAAATACCAGTTCAGAAGAAGCGTTTCAGCGGCAGGAAGATTCAAGATGTTGCAGTGGAACGCAGCAGTAGTAAGTGGCTTTATTTGAATCCGTGTATAAAGACGTAAGAGAGAGGATTCAGAACAGAGTATGGACATGACCGTTGTTAGAAATGGCGCAGGGCAATTTTCGAGTTCATAATAGTATATTATCGTTTTGGGATTCCCACCGTAAACAAAACTACTTTTCATCTACGGAATTGATGAGGAGATAAAAAATGAAAGGGGCCGAATCGCAACCATTTTTCATTTTTTTCTTCATTTGTTAATTTTATTTTACTTAAGATAAAAATCTTGAGAGAACCCTACTTAGTTGGGAATACTTATTTTGTTAGAGTATTTCACTTTTGGCGGATAGATCATAGCTTTTAAAGTGTTTTTTTTTTCCTTACTCTATAAATATGAATTGTATAACTGTTTACATGGTTAGAGCATGTAGCTTGTGATTTGCAAGTTATAAGTTTAACTCCAAGAGGTATGTTGAGCCTAGCCATGTAGAAACAAGGTAAAAATATACATTCAAGAACTATAGTAGTCAACCCATTGTAACGACGGAAAACGTCGGTTGCTGGAAACATCGAGTGGATCTCTGTGTACACAGTTTTAACCCTGGATCCGCGTGAGGGCTGTGCTGGAGAAAACGAATCCGAGGTGCCCTGAACGGTCTTATCGATCAGACAGTGACTTACTTAATTAGTAAATTTGTCAATAATCGTATAACGAGGCGACAATTTGATATGAAAATATATTATCGATTTACGAAAAAACAAACGAGATCCACTCTGAGATCAGATCTTGAAGGCAATTAAGGCAATGTAAATTATACGAAATTATTGTAGAATTCAATGTAAACAGGGCACAATGAATTGAATTTGGAACATGCACGATCCCGAGATCTGGGATCTATCTTATAGATACATGTGGTGAATACAACGAGATTTACAAGCAGACTTTGGTTTGGACGAAGTGTCTGCCACCAACAAGAAGCTAATTAGAGATTAAACAAGCAAAGGTTAATCTACCTCGTTCTAGCCAATCTGGGCGCAAGGGAGTCAGGCTCGAAGCAAAGTTTCTGCTAACTCGAAGTCTCGGGTCAAAAGCTTCTCTCTGTCACCGTCGATGCTCTTCTATTGCCAACTCTTTCTCGTCGTCTCGCCAATTTTTTTTTTTTTGCTAACATTATCAAAAATTGCCAACCCTTTGAACGTTGTTCACCAGGGTATTTATAAGATTAGGGTTAGGAGAAAAACGCGGTTTAGATGACGCGTGTTCTGGGCCCACAAAATGTCGTTGACCTGATGTGCTATAGTTGAAGCTTGTGACGCTACGCTGTGTTACGCTCTGAAGCGTAGCATAACGTAACCACCATTTAAAAAGACAGTTTATTTGACCTTGTCTTTTGCACTGAACAAACTGTCCCATGACTACGCTATGATACGCTGGGAAGCATATCGTGGCATAATGACTGCTACTAACCGAATTTTGTTATCTTTGTTGCTGCGGCTAAGTCAAATGTGCTACTTGCATTACACTGCATTACGCTGCATAGCGTAACGCGGCGTAGTACGGCAAAAGTTAAGATTTGTGAACATGGCTAACTTGTGAAGTTGAAGTGTTATTGCTGCGCATCCCTTGTTCCGTTTTATTTTCTGGAGTCTATTACGCTGCGCTACATAGCGTAGCATAGCAGGACTTAGCCGAACAAAAAGGAAAACTTGCTGAGATGTGCTACTATTTCGACGCTGCTCTTGTGGAAATCCTTGCCTAAACTTCAAGACTTTGCTGAATCATCGAGGTTTCGAAATTCACGGTGTTTCAATGGCCCCTCTTTGTTGACATTTGGAAGGCTTGCCCGAGAGATGTCGACAAAGAATACGAAACACCATAGAGGTAAAGATGACAACATTGTTCGTCGGCTGCTGCTTGGATGTCGCTCTGTTAAACCTAGAAGTGCGAAGGTGGGAGAGCAAGGAGCAAGAGAGGATTTTACAATTATGAGGGAGGGAGATTCAGGGAAGACTCAAGCGTGAGCAGAATACTTCGCAACACATGTTATTAGACATCTTCTCGTAGGTTTTTTTCCCAAGAGGTTATGCTACTGTGCTGTATATGCGAGGCTTGCCTGGACAAGTTGCGTTACGCCCGTATGGCTTGGATGAGTTGTGTTTCATCCATTTTGCCTAGCTTTGCTTGCTTTTTTTTGAATATAAATGCTTTCTATGAGGCGAGTTGTGTTACGCCAATTCATGGATGTGATGATTATCATGTGAGAAAGACTTCATGTATGCTCACATTCTGTACAAACAGGAGGAGAGGGTAAGGGCAGTTGTAAAGATAAGAGAGGGGAAAAAAGTAAGGTAAGGTATTTGGAGGGAAAAGGTAGGGTCTACACTCCCAAGTAGTCAGGCTAGTCCGCGCAACCACCTCGGAACGCTGTGATGCCTCGCCCTCCTAGTGAATGCTTTTTTGAACAACGCTATCGTAGCAAGTGACCTGCAAAGCATAACAAAGAACAAAGAACAAAGCAATCATCCTAATCACTAGGGAGGCTATTAAAACAAGTGCCGTCCGAAGTGACGAGGAGAGCACGGGCCATGGAGAAGGAACCGTAGCAAGAAGCACTGGTCCATTTGTTTACACCATGGCTCAAGAATTCGCCGTCGATAGCCAGATTCATCTTATCCATCTGACTAGGCAAGGAGCCAGTCAAATGAATCTGCTAAGCCAGAGTCCGATGGTGGTGACAGCTAGAGGCAACCAAGGTTATGGTCTTGGGTCTCTGAGTGGCGAAGGTGACCCTAGGAGTGGCAATTGCTGAGTGGCTTTTGCAGCAGCATCTCTGAGGGGTCAATAGTATGCCTTTCGGCATATCCGAGGAATCAGTAGGATGCTAGGAGGGTAGTAATGTTGCATCTATTCCAACGCCCTACCGATTCTATCTGATAGGGATGTCGTGCAAGAATGATCAAGCTCGCTTGTTTCGTGGATCTGTTGAAAAATTCCAGTTTTAAGTCCTAGTAGACTGTTGTTGCTGGTTTTAAGTCCCAGTAGACCATGGTCCCGGTTTAAAGTCTAGAAAGACTGAAGCATGCTAGTTTTGCGTCGTAGCGGACAATGAAAGAGATAGTTTATGGTCCTAGCAGATCGTGTTGTGGGTGTTAGTTTTGTGTCGTGACCTAGGGACAAGTCTATGCTGGTTTAGCGTCTTAGAAGATGGATGCTTACCTTTCTAGTTTCATGTCGTGGAAAACAGTCGAAAACTTTGCCAATTTAGCGTCATGGAGGATGCGTGCAGGAAATGCTAGTTTTACATCGTAGCGGATGAGTACAACACCGCTAGTTTTACGTCATAGCGGACGTTTGTTACAGCGCCAATTTTACATTGTAGCGGACATTTATTACCTTGCGTTTGAGCCAAGCTATTGTCTAAATGTGGTACTGCTTCAGATACATGTGATTCATCGGATTTGAAAGTTCACTATCGTCGATGTCCACTAGCCTGAATGCTTCGTTGTCGTATGCGTTGACGACCATGAAGGGGCCTTCTCAGCTTGCAGAGAATTTGCTCACTGGTTCACGAACAGCCTTAAGAACCAAGTCTCCTTTCTTAATTGATCATTGATGCAGGTTGCGATGATGCTTCTACTTCTGCCTGTCCTAATATTTTTCGATGCTGTCGAGCATTTGGATGCGTTTCTCCTCCACTGAGTCTAGATCCACAATCCTGGACTCGCTGTGTTGAGTCTCATTTATAACCATGGAGAGGACCATCCGCAGTGAGGGAACCTATAGTTCAAGAGGCAACATTGCTTCAGATCCGTAGACTAAGCTATAGGGTGTTCTACCAGTAGCTGTTCTGCATGTCGTACGATAGGCCCATAGCACGTAGAGGATTTTTTTATGCCATCGTTTCTTGTTGCTACTGAGCATCTTTTTGAGTAAGTTGATAACCACTTTGTTTGTTACTTCTGCTTGACCATTTGCTTGCGGGTAATAAGGTGAGGAAAAAGATTGTTTAATACCAAGGTTATTGCAAAATGATTTGGTTTCTGTGCTACTAAATTATGGCCCATTGTTGGTCACAATAGTCATGGGAAGCCCAAACCTGGTTACTATGTTGTCCAAGATAAAATGGTAGACCTGTTGAGATGTAGTCTTTCGTAGGGAAATAGCCTCGATCCACTTCGTGAAGTACTTAGTGGCAATGATAATGAAGCTATGTCCTACAGAAGACTTAGGCCTGATGGGGCCTATGATGTCTAGGCTCCATCGTTGGAATGGCCAAGTGATTTGTGTGCTATGTAACTTAATTGGTGACACGTGTATCAGATTTGCGTAACGCTAGCATGTGTCACATGTCTTAACTTTGGTAAGGCAATCTCGTTCCATGTATAGCTAGTAATACCCTAAGTATATGATTTTAGCGGCCATGGCTCGTGGGGCTATGTGTCCTCCACATAGGCCCTCATGGACTTCACTAACTATCCTTTGTGCATGGTCACTATTAATGCAGGTTAACGATATGTCATCAAAAGAGTGCCTACATAGAGTACTGTCTCCGATGATTACGTATTGCCTGACACGCTTGCAGATTGTGTCTTTTTGTGCAGGTGTTAACTCGTGTGGTGGTTTGCCATGTAGAAGGTAGGTTTTAATGTTGTCGTACCATTCTGACGTTCCTTCCATACTTAAAGAAGAGATTTGCACCACTTGGATGATAGGATTTGTACATTCCATCATTAAAGTGGGCTAGGTGGCAAACAAATGTGGTGGCATGTTTAGAGCTAGTGTAGCTAGTGCATCAGCTACGGTGTTCTCATTACGCAACACGTGCTGAACATCGGTTGTTGTGAATTGTTTCAAAAGATCTTTAGCCATATCGCAGTAGGGTTGTAAATGCATAGCTTTATAGGCGTAGACTTCCGTGATTTGATTGACAACGAGCATTGAATCGCCTCGGATTGCCAGGTGTTGGACATTCAGTTCTTTGGCTGCTAACAATCCCTTGAGGAGTCCCTCGTATTTTGCCATATTGTTCGTACAAGGAAATGCTAGGTGGTAAGCCAATGGACGAACATCCTTAGGGAAAGCATAATGACAGCGGCGGCACTACCGCCTCTGGTAGTCAAAACTTCATCAAAATATAACATCGCTTTGAGACCTGTTGATATAGGGCTTAAACTATGTACATGTTCATCAGGAAACTCAAGCTCTATCGTGGCCTAATCATTAATAGGTGATGTTACCAGTTAGTCGGCTATTGCTTGACCTTTAATGGTACCAGTTAGTCGACTATTGCTTGACCTTTAATGGAAGATTGACCAATGTAGTGCAGGTCAAATTCTGCTGTGATAGCTTTCCAGCGGGCTATCCTACTACTCTCGTATAAATTGTTCGCGATTGCATGTAGAATGTTGTTCTTGCAGATTATGTTAACTTGGCTATAGAAAAGATAGTGTCTACATTTTTTGAGTGCAAAGACCAGTGCCAAGAAATTACGCTATACTTCATTGTACCTTGTTTCGTATGCGAATAGAGCATGACTTAGATAACAAATAGGGATTTGTGACCCGTCATTCCTCTTTTGACACAACAATGCAGCTATAGACAGATCTGAACTTGCCAAGTATATGTAGAAAGATTGAACCCTTTGTGGTGGGAAAATCGTTGGCAAATGTAGCAGCTCTTTCTTTAGGTTGTCAAACACACGCTGGCAATCATCGGTCCATTCGAAGTTAACCTCCTTCTTGAGCAGATGTTGCATAGGATGTAATTTGTCTGTCAACTTCGAGATGAACCTCCTAATAAATTGTAACCTACCCTGCAACCCACACAATTCTTTGAGGTTTGTAGGTGGTGTTAGGTTAACGATGGCCTTAACCTTGTCGGGGTTGACTCGTATGCCAGCCTCCAATACTACAAACCCCAACATGCATTCGATTTTGACCCTAAATACACATTTTTTTGGGTTGAGCCGTAGGTCGTGCATAAGACATCATTTAAGGATTAACTCTAGGTCCTCTAGGTGATCTTCCAACATCCTAGATTTAACAACTATGTCATCTACGTAGTTGTTCAATCTCTCTAAGAGGTAATTGATAAAGACATATGTCATGGCATGTTGATAAGTTGCTCCAGTGTTTTTCAGCCCAAAGGGCATCATGGTATAACAGAAAGTTCCCCAGGGGGTCAAGAAAGTTGTAGTTAGTTCATGCTCTGGGTTGATATGGATTTGATTATATCTCGAAAAATCATCCATGAAGGATAGTAACACGTGTCCAGCTGTTGTATCGATAAGTTGGTCAATACCCAGCAATGGAAAATTGTCTTTAATCGTTGCTTTGTTTAGATTGCGGAAGTCTATATAGATGCGTATTCCTCCCGTTTTCTTAAAAACAACAACAATGTTTGACACCCAATCCAAATAATCAACTGCACGGATGAAACCAGCTTGATATAGCTTGGTAATTTCATCATGCACTGCCAACGCGATTTTGGGCTTAATCTTCCATGCTTTCTATTTAACCACTTTGATACTTGGGTTTAACACGATGTTGTGTTGTATCAGTCACGGGTCTAAACCTAGAATGTCTTTGTACGACCATGTGAACACTATAATGCTATCTTGGAGCACTCGAGATATATCGTTCTGTGTTTGTTGGTCAAAGAGGGAACTAACCTTCAAGGTTTTATTTTCTCCTTTGTGCGTAACTACAGAGACCTCAGTGAGGGAATCCTCGGTCACATCACTAGCCTCCAAGTCTAGGGTTCGAGCCAAATGTTCTGGCCAGTCTGGGGATTCTTCTGAGGCTGCTATGATTATGTAACAGGAGGAAGCATCAGTTCCTATCATTTCAAGATTAGGCTGCCTAAACATTTCCCCGTATGAGCTTGTTATGGCTAGGGGTGCAAGTAAAGTTTCGTCCATTTGCAAATTGACCTGCAAAATTGCCAAGAACGGAAGTTGTTACATTTTTTTTGTCACCCTGGTGAAATGATAGAAGGTTTTTAGAGGTGCATGTTAAAAAGGTTGCCAGTTTAAGGTCTTAGTGGACCGTTACAATATAGGCAGTTTGTAAGAAAACAGCAAGCTAGGTTTCCTAGGTATTAGCGTAAGGTTTCTGCAAACTATGATGAAAGATATAACGTGGCATGTCTAGTGTGTCAAAACAGCTAATTTAGGGTTCTATGCAGACCATAGTTAATACGACTGGATTACGAGACAATAAGCTATGCGTTAGTTTAGGTTTTTTTTAGACCATCATCAAATGCGATATCTACGATATTAGTGGTGCAATCTTCACGCTTCATGTCGAACTGACATGTCTGCATTTCAAGAAATTTTCGTGTTGATCAGGCATGAAAATAGCAAGTTTTCACCATCACGTTCATAAGTAGATGGTTTGTCCTCAAAGTAAACTATAAACGTCGTGAGGTTGAGTTAGGCTGAAGCAGAAGGAAAACGTAAGTAGACGATTTTGCGAAGATTATTCAGGTGTGATCATGGCACCAAAGACCAAATGCAAACATGCCAAGTTGGCGAGGATCGATGAAGTGTAGGAAATCTTGGGGAGAATTTCAAAGGCGCGGGTCGAAACTCGGGAGGCTACTCCACTCACCTAGTAAGTCATTTTTTACCTTCTCTATATGATGGTTGTTTTCGTTGTCACGGCGTTGTAATTGTATTTGTTCCAAAGATGTGCACTGTGTTGGGTATCGATACTTGCCTATGCTAGTTATGCTACTAGAGTTTGTAATATTACCCCTATCATCGTTGTCAGAGATAGACCTTGCATCGTCGTAAGAGTTTGGGTGATTTTGGACAATATTGTACAAACACAATACGCAACTGGTCAGGAGTCTAGGTGTTGTACCCTTACGTAGTGTGAATGGGGTTTCATTGCCTTGCCCGTAATGGTTGCATGTTATGCTAGGGCAATATGTGGGGTACCTTTATCACCATCGTCAAAGACAGACCTTACACTGTTGCAAGGGTTAAGGCGATTTTGGTAATGCATTTCTAGTGTAACCTGCAATTCTCTGGGAGTCAAGGTAACGAGAACCTCAGTGTTGTTGGTATGTCTAAACTGCTTTTCTAATGGTAGTGCGTTTTATTGTAAAGGGTCATGCGAAGGCCCGTCCTGATCATTCTAGACATTGTAGGCATTTTGTGCTGTTTACATGTCCTTGTGGCCAATGTTCCTCCTCCCCATGCTCGTATAGGAGAAGAGGTGGTTTGGTTCCGAAAGGGCGCACCAGAGTTTTTGCAGTTTCTGTTACGTAACTTTAGTGTGATTATTTGGTCACTTCTGTCGATTGAGACAACCGGTGTCATCTTGGAAACGTTGCTAGTTGGATCATCACAGAGTATTTTAACATTCCTGGTGGACGGATCAATTGAGGTCATAGGTGGGAGGGATCGTGAATAGAGCGTCAAGGGTTTGAGGTGCTTATCTTGGATCTGGGAGATGCCCAGGTTTAACTATTATCACACCTATAACACGCTGTTCATAGCTTGTCATCTTACAACCTATTTTCAGAACCCACCTGGCCTCGTGTACTATGTTGGTGGGTAAGTGTTTTCAAGGTATTGTAATGTGCTAATTGTTGTCTGATTTTGCATCAAGTATAAACAATTGTTTACATTCTATGACATAGGTTTTTTATCGATGCGAATGGTCTCCAAGGTGATTCAGACATGTTATCTATGACCGAAATAGCCATAAAGGAATTCACTTGTATCAGTAATGTGCGTGCTGGTGTCTTGGGACAACTAGGATTCGAAATCCAACATTACCCTATCCAGTACATCAAATTCTTTGCCAAGTGCAGAGACTTCGGATGGCTGGATAAGGAGTGGAGTTTGGATTATCTCATCACCGTTGATGACGTGCAGGAGAATAGCATCCCACCGTTTCCTTTGCCCTTTGGACGCGGTAAGTTACGCTACAGTGATCAACTATGTGACCCTATAGCATGAGAACAGTGTATAAGATTTGATTATTTTATTATTTTATCTAACCTGTTGTTTTATGTTTATAGTTAGGGAATTGCAGGAGGTCACGGTCGTAGCTTCTGGGCATGACACAGCCACCATCTTCTTTCGCTATGGTGACCTGAATGAAGCACAACGTTGGCTTTGCCACGGAGTGGCCCCAGCCACCATAACTAATAACTTCCAGGAAGCTAGACTAATGGAGCTATTTCTAGCTATAACCCCCAACGTCACTGTAGCTGAAATGTTGGCCCTAGTTGACTCCTTCAGTGAAGAAGCTGAGTGTCTTCACACGCACATGCGTAATGTACGCGTGAGTTTTGATATCAACACTCAATTGTTCACCAACTTTTTTGGCGTTCCTTCTGATGGTCTCCTAGTGGAAGAAATACCAAAGAGGGGTTCTAATCATCAGAAAGACATAGAGGAGTGGCTAGGGGTTAAGAAAGAACCAAAAGGCATCCTCGCTAATAAAATCAAGCTAGAGGTGGCTAATGTCATTTATCCCCTCTTTCGAGCTCGCGCCTTCCCCAAACTACTCTCCTAAGGAAGAATCCTTGGCATAGAGTAGGCTTGGATTATGAAAGAGGTTATGGAGGAGGGGACACGGTATAATTGGGCCAAGCACCTTGCTGAAGGCTTGCAGGTTGAAATGGTCAAACTTCGCAAGAAGCTTGAGTCTCATTTCAACGTGCATTTTGCCTTCTTCATAGCTTGTTTATGGTGTTTTGCTGAATTCTTGGTGGTTTGCAGGGATGGAGTCTAGGTGCAGCAAGATCGTAACCAGATTTCCAAACCATGGATTTCTCAAGTCTTTCGCACAGTCTGATCCCAAGATCCTCCTAAAGGTATCGGGGAGTCATTTTCACTGACGACTAAGGATTGGGTAGCGTCTCCTGTCCGAGGCCAAGACAGCATGGGTGGGGCACCCCCTTCTGACACTGACAGTGTGTTGAGGGGAAAACACCTAGTAGCAGAAATATTGAATTCATCAGTTTAGCAGAAAAAACATCATCTGTCCATGGAGTCCTCCGGCCCCACTGGTGAAGAGGGAAGGAAACTGCGAATTAAGTTTCACAAGAATGATACTTCAACTGGTAAGTAGAAGAATGTGTGATTAGTTTATGCGTATTGCGCTACGTATAGATGTCGTTGCATCGCGTAGTGCTTGTAAAAAGTAAATAAAGTTCTGTTTTGGTTAACTATGTTGTTTGACAGAAAAAGGGAAAGATGTAGAGTAATTGACCCCTGAAACAAGGGCCATAGTTTTATGACGTGGAGAAGGGGCTCCAATTTTGGAAGAGGAGGCCCCTTTTAATAATTTAGGCAGTACACAAGTTTCTATGCCTAAAGGAGAGATGGGCGTAGAGGACACCGAGGTCCTTTTGGATGAGCCGAGAAAAGAGAAACGGTTTTTCGTTGGTGAGTTTGACCTTTCCTCGGAAGGCAATCCCCCCTACTATCCCTGAGGGTTTTGGTGAATTGGAGCTTTGCATTATTGTAACATCTCAATTGGCCTTTGTCTATTGTGCTATGTTTAACTTGTTTTGTTTGCGTAATAGGCACTTCTGGTAATAGTGGCATACCTTTGTCAGTAGCCCCAACTCAACATTGGGGGGAGGCTCCTAATAAATTCACCTTTATGGAGGGCATTGTGAATGACATGATCGGTCGCTTAAAGTGAATCGATCTTGAAATTGGTACATCATTATTGTTACGCAGGAATCGTTGAAATTGCAACCTTACGTTATTCTATTGTGTCTAACTGTTATTTTTTTATGTTACAGGATCTCACCTCAAATGGGATCCCAAAGAGCCTGTTGACATAGACATTGCCCTTGAACCCTCACTAGAGGTGATTGAAGTGCCATGCAACCTTTACGATGAGATGCGTAAATGTGTGTTACGCTTGGCCCGTTCTTTATGGGAGTGTCAGAACGTCAACGAAGATCTTTGGAAGAGGCTACAAAAAACAGAAAAGGAGAAAACGACCCTAACTACTAAGGTTGAGGACCTGGAGTCTCAGAATGAATTTCTGCAAGCTTGAGAGGCCAATGACGAGAATTGGCATACAGCTGTAATTGACTAAGCCTGTTATTGGACAGTCGTTAGGAACAATGTCTAAGCCAGCCGTGAGCTCATCGAGAAATGGATGCAAATGGATCTCCTATCCCAGAAGAACCAAGACTGGAAGGATTTTAGCGTGAGGGTCCAAGAATGGGGGTAGGCACCGAGAGACCATAAACACATATATAAACAAGAATGTGTTGCCTATCGCCAACATTACAGGGATTCTGCGGTTGAAGCATGGTCCCTTCGGCTATTCCTCGATGTCATCAGTGCTTCTGGAGCGTATGAAAAGTTCCAGGAGAAAGTGACAGTGAGTGCTTCCGCTGAGAGAGAGATAACTCTCCCTAGTGAGGAGACCACTGTCCCTTCCTTTTTTCCTGAACTGCCACAGTGGACTCCTATAGAAAAAGGGAAGGTAAAGGTTGGAGCTGATCTAGGGACACCATTTGGGCCGAGCTCACTGAGGATGAGATCATGTGACGTTTGTTAGTCGACCTGGAACAAATTCCTTTCACTGCTGACGTAGGACCATCATAGGTAAGCTATGTTATAGTTGTATTTTTGTTATGCGTAATTTTGATGGAGACACTAATGTTTGTTTCATGTCAAATTGTAGGATCAACATGAAGAGGGTCCTCATGAAGAGGAGTGTGATGGAGATGATGACCCTCACGAAGAGGGTCCCCATGAGGAGGAACCCCACAAAGAGGATCGCCCCCATGAAGAGAAACTACACAAAGAAGGTCCTTATGAAGATGATCCTCATGAGGTGGAGGTGGAGTTAAATGACGCAGATGGAAGTGCTAACAAAGGGGATGTGTAGCATGGCAATATTGGCCAAACATTCTATTATAATGAAAGGGAATAAAGGATAACTTTTGGGGCTTTAATGTGATTATAAGATAAACAATTTTTAGTTTTTGATGTTTATGAAGGAAAATGTATTGTTAGAAAGTTTACATGTTTTAGGCCATTGAGGGCCGCTAAAAGTTTAAGGCCATTTTGGGCCAGGCCATCATATGCGTAAAAGAATAAATAGTATTGCCAGTTTTAGGTCGTAGCGAGCTGTAACTAGTTTAAGGCCATTTCGGGCCAGGATGCGTATGAAAAAGTGTAACAAGAATAATGTGATACGAAAGAGCGTAAATTGCATAATAGTAAACAATTCTGACTAATATAACATGCCACGCTAACATGTTCATTTGCTAGCTCTGTAGCTCTTTCTTGATCATTTTTAGATTTGGCAATGTGTATGGACGAGGAGGCTTATTACAACATTCCTCTACGCTACCATCTTCTCCCTGGAAGGGTATTTCGGCCTAAGTCAAGCTTTCATTGGCCACTGTGTTGGCCTGTTCAATTATGGGGATAGGGGTTTGATCTTCGGGGATTTTAATATCCAAACCCTATTCCATTTCTACATTGTTAACTGCTTGAGGGATCATCTTATCACCATGAATGATCACTTCCCCTCCTGCATAGGGCAAGTGGATCTCTTAATGAATGGGTGATGAGACGGCCCTTAGTTGAGTTAACCAAGACCTCCCTAAGATTAGGTTGAAACTGAGCATCTCCTCAACGATGACAAACACTGCATCTGTAGGGAATTAATCCCCTTCTACAAAATTGATGTATACCATTCCCTTGACTTGCACTCGTGCCTCGTTAAATGACTTCAAGCATGATGTTGTTGTGGGATTGATCTGGTCGATCAAACCCAATTTATCCACTATGGGATATGGAATGGCATTGGCAGCAGCCCTGTCATCTATGTGTACTCTCCAGCTTCTGTACTAGCCAACCTGGATAGTGATGAACATGGGCACTGTTGTCACTTGACCCTTTTCTGGGTCATCTTTAATGGACTCATCATGAAATATCAATTGGGGAGACTGTGGTTGTTCAGTAGTGAGAGGAAGCATAATCGAATGGATTGCTTCTTCATCTGCTGGCAAGCTCTCGTCCACGGGTATGGATGCTAACATGCGAACCATGACTTCACGATGCTTTTGTAATATCATCAACAAGTCATAGAGGCTCAACATTGTATTTTTTTTGTTTAAGAGCCTACTTAACTTACGTAAAAGTGTTAAGGAGATCATGCCCACGATCAGGTTGTTTGTTACCCTTCTCCTCTTCCATTCGTCCCAGGAGACAGATCTCTTGGGGAGGAATGGTTTCTGGTTGAGGATTATGTTTTCTTGGATAGGGAGAAGATGGTCGCATCTGCGTAACATCCTCCTTTTTAGAGGAAGGAGGAGCCAAGGGCATTGAGGTGAGAGGTGTAGGCTTAGGAAACCCAAGCGTAAGGCGGTCCTTGGCTGTGTTACCTATCATATGCTCTTCTCCTTTCCTGGTAGGTTGTGATTGGGGCATTGACTTAGAGATTTGCCCCTGCGTAGCAGGAGCAAATGACAACTTTGGCACCCTAATGATAAAGGGTGCCCTAGATGTGGGTGTGGGTTGGGCCATGGCTTTACCGACAATGGGCTGTGGAATGAAGGTCTGAGACGGAACTCAGAGGACAAAAGGTTGTCACTGAGCTGCACTTGTCGATGTTGATGGGCTTATCATCTGAGGTAGGCGAGGAGATATATGCAACACAAAGGGTTTCTTTGGCTATGCCTGGCCATTGCCCTCTGTACCCACTATGTTGATAGTGTACCCTACATTATTTATGTTTAACGGGTCTTGGTACACATGCATGGATTGGTTTTCCAGACAGACTAGACTACTACTGTCTAGGATCAGTTTACCTTGATCGATCATGCGTTGAATATCATCTTTCAATGCCCAGCAGTAATCC
Organism: Gnetum montanum; assembly: GCA_015680685.1. Classification (NCBI taxonomy): domain Eukaryota; kingdom Viridiplantae; phylum Streptophyta; class Gnetopsida; order Gnetales; family Gnetaceae; genus Gnetum; species Gnetum montanum. Next base: position 77,326 of record MNCI01010880.1, read on the forward strand.
ATGTCATGACCACACAGCTGGTGATAGTCATAGAAATGGTCCAGCCTAAAGTTTTTGGGAACTGGTGGTTCACTCGGTAGGGCTAAGGAGGGGTTCTCAAGCAACTCACAGTGTTGTCTGTGACGTTTCAGAGCCTCCTTGGATACCATCTTGTGTTGGATGTGACCAGTCCCCAACAGTTGCTTCAGAAGTTCTGAAGGCTTTACAAGTAGAGCCGTGTATTTTGAATGATCTTTACGCTCAAAATTAGGTTTCGGCTATGGGGATGCCTTAGGGGCGGTGCTGTTTCCTGATCGACATCGTTTGAACTAGTTATGGCCTTAACAAGCGTCGTAGATACCTTCTTGTTGTTATTTTTCTTTTTGGTGCCTTCAGCCACGGCTACTACTATTGTTGTTGTAGCTTTGCCCTTGTCTTTGCTCTTGTTGTGGGCATTTTTATAGACCACATACACTGGGTCTTTGCTAGCCTCTGCCGCATCTTGAATGCTCTTAGTTTAAGCGAAGGCTTGCCTAAGGGAGTAGGGAGCAAGTTAATACATTTTGGACTTAATGAAGTCATTGAATGCCCCCTTGAAGATTGCTAACAGATGGGCCTCTGCGATGGGTTCACAGATTTCATTCAAGGTTGCGCTCCACCACTGTATAAACTTTTGGACTGGCTTAAGTGGATCTTGCTTAACTCCTATTAACTGATCCAACGTGACTTCTGGTTTCAGGTTGTATTTGAAACGAGTCACAAATTGAGTCAACAACTCTTCCAAGGTTGATATAGAAGAGCGTGGAAGTGCACAATACCAATCCAAAGCTTTACCTGTTAGGGACATAGCAAAGACATGGATGATGGTATGTGACCATTACTATAGTAATAATGACTCTGACCTAAAGGTGACTAGATGAGCATTAGGATTGCCTTCCCCATTGTATTTTGTAAAATGAGGAAGTGGCATCCTAGGAGGTAACGACAAGATGGGTACTGTTGGACTGATAGGATCATCATGGTAGAAATCCATGACCTGTATTATGTTAGAACCGGCAGCCTTGAGGCATTTAACCTCTTCAGTAAGGATTTGGATAAGCTGGAAGGCTTGGTCCAGGCCCAAGGACAAAGAGGTTGGTTGCAGAATAGGAGGGGGAGCTATGATGGGTGGTGGGATAGGGGCAACAACATGGCCTGTGAGTGATGCAGTTGGAACTGTCCCTGCAGGTGGTACCACCTATTTCATCCACCACCCTGCTGGTGGTGCAAGTGGGGTGACTATGGTCGATTGTGCCATAGGGTACATTGTTTGCGTAGCCGGGGGCACAAACAATGACCCTGCAATCAGATTTACTAGTTGTGAGACTTGGTGTTGATTATCAGTGAGATGGGACATTTGCGTAGGCTGTGTAACAAGAGGTGATGTATTTGGAGCCCACCATGTGGTAGTGGCAGGTCCTGTTGTGTAAGATGGGATGAATGTAGGAGCTGTGCATAATTGCGCATCAGGCATTGTGTGCACATACGGTGACGTAGGCGTAGGCATGCGATGCGTTGGATTGGCTAATTTTGACTATGGAGGAATGGTCTGTAAAGGAATACCACTAGGGAGGATAGCCGGAGAGAAGAAATGCTGATGGGCGTTATGCGCCACATGGTTGACGGTAGTCAATGATAACGACATAGTGACCATAAACAGTGGATTTACGTGGGACGCTATGGAGGGAGGAGCCACGATAAACCTAGCGTGACTTCCTCCCTCGGAGTGGGAGTCTAAGTCCTCCTACCCATCGTGGGACACTTCATCACAGAACATCTCATCTCGTTGTTCTGCTGATGCCCTGGCCATTAATAGTTGGTCCAACATCCATTTTTGCTGGTCTGTTAGAGGTATGGAGGTGTTAGGTGAAGGAATGAATTCCTTCCCATTACAGCAGATGAACTCGTATTTGTGTTTCACTTTGAGTTCCTGTGGGTACATGGGCAGATTTGCCATAAGTTTGGCATAGAGAAAGTTGTAATGTTCCCTACGTTGAGTGTGTCCCTCTGGCTCTTTATTTTGAATCTTGAGGGACCGGTGTAGTCGCACCGAACTGGTCGGTGGTTCGACACCAACAGGTGTAACCTACACTGTCCAGGGGTTTTCGAGGCTAGTAGTGTCAATAGCGGTGGTTGATGCAGCCATTTTCTACGTAGCTAGAGGGTAATGATAACAAGGATAAAGATCACAAGGGAAAACACAAGCTAAGATGAAAGTGGGCTTTCTATCCTGCAGGATTCCAGAGGAATTGTCGAAGCGATCGATCTGTACCTCATGATCACGTAAACAACCACGGAGGTATTACGTTTACGTCAGTTGACAATGGGTACAGATAGCTTATATGACTACCCGTGAAACACAGATCGGAGGTTCAGGCACTCCTTCTAGGGCTAGAAAACTGTAATGACGGAAAATGTCAGTTGCTGGAAATACCGAGTGGATCTCCGTGTACACAGTTTTAACCTCGAATCTGCGTGAGGGCCATGCTGGAGAAAATGAATTTGAGGTGCCCTAAATGGTCTTGTTGATCAAACAGAAACTTACTTAATCAGTAAATTTTTTGATAATCATATAACGAGGCGGTAATTTGATATGAAAATATATTATCGATTTATGAAAAAAAAATGAGATCCGCTCCGAGATCGGATCTCGAAGGGAATGAAGGCAATGTAAATTACATGAAATTATTGTAGAATATAATGTAAACAGGATGCAATGAATTCAATTTGGAACAAGCATGATCTCGAGATCTAGGATCTATCTTATAGATAAATATGGTGAATACAACGAGATTTACAAGCAGACTTTGGTTTGGACGAAGTGTCCGCCACCAACAAGAAGTTAATTAGAGATTAAAAAAGCAGAGGCCAATCTACCTTGTTCTAGCCAATCTGGGCGCAAGGGAGTCAAGCTCGTGCCTGCTAACTCGAAGTCTCGGGTCAAAAGCTTCTCTCTATCACCATCGATGCTCTTCTATTACCAACTCTTTTTTGTCGTCTTGCCAATTTTTTTTTTGCTAACACTATCAAAAATTGCCAACCCTTTAAACATTGTCCGCTGGGGTATTTATAGGATTAGGGTTAGGAGAAAAACACGATTTAGATGATGCATGTCCTAGGCCCAGAAAATGCCGTTGACTTGATGTGCTATAGTTGAAGCTTGTGGTGCTACGCTGTGTTACGCTCTGAAGTGTAGCATAGCATAACCACCCTTTAAAAAGAAAGTTCATTTGGCCTTGTCTTTTGCATTGAACAAACTGTCATGCAACTATGTTATGATACATTGGGAAGCGTATTGTGGCGTAATGACTGCTACTAATCGAATTTCGTTATCTTTGTTGCTGCGGCTAAGTCAAATGTGCTACTTGCGTTACATTGCGTTACGCTGCATAGTACGGAAAAAGTTAAGATTTTTGAACACGGCTAACTTGCAAAGTTGAAGTGTTATTGCTACACATCCCTTGTTCCATTCTATTTTCTGGAGTCTATTACGTTGCGCTGCGTAGCGTAGCGTAGCAGGACTTAGTCGAACAAAAAGGAAAACTTGTTGAGATGTGCTGTTGTTTTGATGCTGCTCTTGTGGAAATCCTTGCCTAAACTTCAAGACTTTGCTGAATCATTGAGGTCTCAAAATTCACGGTGTTTCACCCATAGTAAATATACTTATAGAAACTATGGTGTTTGATGAGTCATAAGTAAAAATATTCATTTCCATGTTTTACTAAGGCTATTATTCATTTAGGTTTTTTACGCCCTTTTACCATGACATATGTACTTCTTTCTAAGTTTATATTATCTTAGGTCTTAGAGTCATGTATTGTACTAAAAGTGGAATAAGTAATTTTACTCATGATTATAATAAAACATTCAAAATAACTTATTTATTAAGCACTCCAAGTACATCTAAGATACATTACATATTAATATGTTCAAATTACTAACTTGGCTAAGATTCATAATATAAGTTCATGTAAAAGTAAGATGTTACATGTGATAATCTATGGATGGAATAGATTTAACATCTAGTGTAGTTGTGTTAGGTTGTAGATTGCTATCTTCCCAATTTTTCTTTTAATAACCTCAAATTATATGGTTGTGTGACTAAGATGTATGACTAGTTTAACTATATACTTATAACATATATCTATTATTTGACCAAGAGAATCTTTTTTGTTTTCAAATTAATGGAATCCTAGAATTGATCCATTAAAAATGGATTTTTCATATTTTAAAAAAATTAAAGCCAGTGTTAAATAATTTTTTCCATGACAATTATTGACTATTAAATATTTTTTTGTTAATTGGTCGAGTCATTATATACCCATAATAATTCATATGAAAAAGGTTATCTTTTGGGTTAACATTATTGGACTAATTTATTGTGACTAGAAAGCTTGATGAGGAGCTCCCTTGGATTCCACAATCCAAACTCTCTTAAACCCAAAAAAAAGAAGCCAAATTAAATAAGAAAAAAGGAAAAGCTTTATTCTTACTTAAAAAAATGTAAGTATAGGCATAAAGGAAGCACACATTCCCAAAGATAGCCAAATGGTTCAAGCAAAGTAAGCACCCTCAAGAAGGATGGCTAAAGCAATTGGCCAAACACTCTATCTCTCTCTTCATTCTTGGACTCTCAACTCAAAACTCTCATTCCCTAAACACTCTTGGTCAAATGGAGACCTAAGAGGTCTATTTATATTTTTTCCTCATGTCTACTCATTTTCCTTTTTCATTAAATATTATAATTTTGAGTTGGTATAAAAATAACTCATTTTCATACAAGACATCTTTGGGTGAGGGAAGACATCTTTCCCAAGTGTCAGCAACTGATAGAAAAGATTTCTTTGATAAGTGGAAGACATATTTTAGTCTAGGAAGACATCTTTCAATTACAGAAGACATATTTTCAAAATCAACTACAATGTGTAGAAGACATCTTTTGGTAGGAAAAGATGTCTTTTAAGTGTGGAAAACATCTTTCTTGCCAACAACCAAAACAACAAGATGTAGATCGTGAAGTTCCATATTTTCAAATTCACCTCAAATTAGCTTTCCTTTCTCATGAACACCTGTAGACTAGTGAGGACAAACAAACATAACCAAAACACATATAAACAACAAGAAAAATACAAAGACAATCCATTGAGGATGACACATTGGTTGGGTGATGTCCTCATCATCTCTTTCATCCTTTAAAATGAAACTTGTTTTCAAGTTGGTTGAAAACTTAGGATAGCATTAAATCTCCATAAAGCCAAATCTTTTACATAAACCCAAATTGCATTTTTAGGTTTCTTATCATTCCAATGCATCAAGTACTCATCCATATTTTGGCCTCTTATTCTTCTAGCTTCCCTTTCTTGTAGAAAATTGCTTTCCTTAATGGCTTTGATGAGTCGCATTCAGTTGGCTATGTTGATGAGGCCTCATCAACGTGGCCTCGTCGACGCATCTCATCATGCATTGATGAGGCCCCATCGACATAGTGTTATTTTTTGTCTATAAATACACACTACATTTATGGGAATTAGAAATTGTAGTTGTAGCAAACCTCTTGCAATTTTTCCATTTGAAAGTTAGAATTTTCCCTCGAGTGCCTGTAGCAAGAGTCATTGAGTGTACGGATCTTTATTCGAGAGATAGTGTGTGTAGTAATAAAGACAAGCTTTCTGATAAACCTTGCAGCACTTTGGATGCATTTAATGTTCTCAATTATTTGTTAAATGTTTTCAATTAGTTACTTAATGTTCTCTAGTTATCACGTTAATGAAGAAATTAAGCCAGAGAGATTACACACATAAGTATGACCACTTCGAGTGTAACATGTATTTTCTTGGTAATCCCAGTAGCGTTATTACTTGATTTGCTTAGTAGCATAGCGCTTGATCACCTAGTAATAGATACGTGGGTTGAAGAAATGTACAAAAAGTGGGATTAGATGCTTATGTTAGGATTAGTTAAATGCTAATTAATTAGTTAATTTAGATTAGTTAATCAAATTTCTTTTATCTATATTTTGAGCACCAAAATATAAAACACAAAATGATAAAAATTGGATGCCTTAATTACACTTAAATATACTAATAAACATCACAAATGTAGTTGGGAAGACAACGATCGACCTTAAGGCAAGATTCACTTCCTAAAGGACTAGTGCACTAGAAATGATAAAGTCCATGGAATTCGATTGGATTGCACGTGAATGCTTTGTGATTCATATGGTTGGGCATAGGGGTACCTCGTCGCTCATCATTAGCACTGGTGTCAAGGACTTTGTTTGTGGAACATGCGCTATTTAGGTTTAAGTGATTACCATTAATATCATTGTATGAACCTCAAGGTTAATATCATCCCCACTATACATAAAATTATAAAAGCACATTGATAATTTTATTTTGTTTTGCAAAATGTATTCTTCTTATCGCAAGCATGAAGATACCAAATCACCAGTCCGACAAGAGTGGAAGGTGGTATATACTCATCAAGATGAGTTTGTGCCAAACTTCACCTTCATTCTACGTCAGGATGAACAGCTGCGATGGCGTGATATGGAGGGCAACATTGTCTTGTCCCTCGATAGATCTATGGCTGGGATGCTATTTGAAACCCTTAAGAAGTTGGGCATAGCAGATCTTCATGAAGAATATGTTGTGGATGATTATGACACTTGAAACTATTGTCCCACTAAAACACAATGTAATTGAGACTATCATCAAGAGAAGCTCCACGATGTTATGAAGGGAAAACATTTTACTAACCCCTTGTTCCTACCAGATCAAGATGATAATGAGGATCCTCTCTTGGAAGGTTCTCAACATGAAGCTTTTCATGATGCCTACGCCTTATAGAACATAGAGAATGAATGGCAAAAACTCAAACTCTTTATCAAGATACTCATCAAGGAAGCTAAAAGTTGGTACTAGTCTGTGGAGCTAGAATCTATTTGTAGATGGAGTACCATGTTAAAGTTGTTTAATGACAAATACTAGATGTAATCTAGAGTGTCTAATTTGAGAAGGCAATCCAAGGCTGGAAATAGGGAGCACATGAACCCTTGGATGCCACCATGGGTTGATACTATTTACTCTTACACCGATGCCTTGGCCATGATTATTCTCAGAGGGAACAACTTCATCACATCATAGATGGGCTCAGAGTAAAAACTAGAAGAACCCTTGGGATGTATGCCCAAGGGAGATTATTTGAACTGAGAGCTCATTGGATCTAGAGGCTAATTGAGTAGGTAGTAAAAGAAGAAGATGAGCTATGAAAAAGGAAAAGTGTTGAAGAGTATAATAGGTATCCTTCCATCAGAAAATGGAAGGTCCAATTTTGTGATGAGGAAGAGTCACCACTCGATGAAGTGGTGAACAAGAAGACCTTACCCATCCAAAAATCTATTTATGAAATTTTGGCCAAGGTTGAGAAGTTATGGGACTCTTTGGATGAAAAATCTCAAACTGCTATAAAGATTACTAAAGAATCCAAAGAGCAAAGTAGTGATCGTAATCACAGGAGGCGAAAAGAAGCTAAATGTGCCTACCAAAGAGGTAAGGGCAAAGTTGCTGTAGTAGAGGAAGTTGTGGAGACTGAATTTGATAATGAAACTAAATGTGACATCTATCAATATGAACATCCAAAGGGATGTTGTCCTATGGTGTCACACTTACAAGAGTCTAGAGTGTTCACATTGAATCCTTGCCTAGCACATAGGCAAGCTCCAAGACAATTACCTTACCCTCAAGGTAGTCCAAGGTACTTCCACCAACAACAACAAGGTTATTACCCAAGTGGAACTCCTCCATAATCTTATGAACAATACCAATAGTGGTACCAACCACAATCATGAGAAATGCCACCACAAAGGCAATAGTACCCTTATAGGTAACTAGATCCATATGGGTACTATGTTCAACAGCTTGTCTCCCCTAGAAGTTTTGCAAGTCATGCATCATTTTAGCATCACTATTACCCTTTAGAGTACCACTNGACTAGATTGTGAGGGTTGAAGAGGATTGTTGGGCTGGAAGAAATGTCTTTTTCTAGATTAATTTTCTAGACTAGTTGTTTGAAAAAATGGTTGTGAGTGTACAACCCTCATAGAATTTCATTATTACAACTATGGAGGAATCTCACCCTATGGACAGAGTAAGAGGTAACTAGGTTAAAGGTGGAGGTGTATGTGCAGAGGGATGTAGTGGATGGTATGGATACAGATATGGGTTTTCCCCTTGAGTAGATGGTGAATGTGTTCAGTGGTACTCTAAAGGGTAATAGNGTCACTGAATTAAGGCTGGAAATCTTCCTATGAAAAGAACTAATCCAAGAAGTCCACTCATCTATTTGCAGATTGTTGGACATGAGCTGTGCAAAGCCCTTCTTGACTATGGTTCTGGAGTTAATCTCATCTCCCATGACATGTACAAGGCCTGGAACCTACCACCTCTTAAGAAGAGCAACATTCATTTAGAATTAGTATATTAATCAATTATTGTCCCTCTAGGATTAGTAGAGGACATTGTAACCATAGTTTGTGGGTGGTCCTATCCTACTAATTTTCTAGTAATCAAGGTGAACAACTGTAAAAGTGACTTTCCCATTATTATGGGAAGAGCTTGGTTAAGCATGGTCAATGCATGAATGGGTATAAGGGACCTATCTTTGGAAATAACCAAGAAAAATGAACTAGGAAAGATTGAGAAGAAGCATATTCCATGCATTGCATAAAATGATAATGGGTGCAATTGTATGTAATAGATTCGATCCATCAAGAGCACATACATTAAGGCATGCAATCAATGTGTGCAAGAGATCAATATTCAAAGGTATCTGTAAGTAGTAGACACAAAATAGGAGGACACCCAGTGCCTGATAGCTGACTTGAATAGTAGCACATTATGCATGGAACCGGTTGAGAGCTTAACATGTGCTTAGGTTGAGGGCATGGACAAAATTGAACAAGTTCATTTCTAACTCTCTGATTAAGATGATGACACCTATTGGGGAGAGTTGAAAATCCCTAATAACTTCAAGAAAGAACCCTTAGAGCTAAGAAATTTATTAGTCAGGATGGAGTATGCATTTTTAAAGAATGGTAAACTGGTCATGAATAATGCCAAACTTGCTCCTGAATAAAAAGAAAAGTCGTTGAAGGTGGTGAACAAATGGTTAACAACCTTTGCTTGATCATATCTAGAGCTAACAGGAATTGATCCAAATATATGCCAACATCACATCTACATCGACTGATGAGTGGTGAGATACCCCTACACTCAACCATACAAATATGAGCGTTTTCATGTGCAATCTGGTTGAACTCCGCAGATGGACTAGTTGTGGCACCTAGATCATTAACCTTAGGTCGTAGTTCGTTGTCTTTCCACCTGGACTAGTATTATCTTTGTCATGTATGGTTTAGTCCAAAGTGATGTGTATGATGTGTTCCTAATCTAATGTTACTCCTGAAGGAAATGGAAGGTAATATTAACTAAGCTAGGAGGAAAGGGTAAGAAAATCTAATCTAGCCTAAGTGTGATGAGCAGCCATTCCTTGATTATCCGTACACATCTTGGACTTTGTGCATGACTACCACTGGGATTACCAAGCGTAGATCCTAGGTATGCTACTAGGTTGCCAAGTAGTCACACTTAAATGCTCATAATCAAGTCGTACTCATTCTGTGTTACTAGGAGTTTAAGGGTGAGAGAAACTAATTAGGAAAGTAGTAAATAACAATTAAATAAATAAATAACAAAGTGAATGCTGCAATGATGAATTAATCTCGATCTTTATTTCTGGTCATGTGCATGTCCAAGTACGTCACACTTGAATAAAGGATGTCATACAATTACATTCACCACACAGCGGGTAGACACAGGAAAATAATCTATCTCTGGAGGGATCAAACTACTAGAGTTTAGCTACAATCTACTCTACGCTCCCCGAAACAAGGGAGATCCACTTCTTATTTATAGACATTGTGACGAACTACGATATCACATACGCAATATTGCAGGGGAAGACGCAATATCGCATCCCCCGCGATATCGTGGTGGACGCGATATCATGGCCCATGCGATATCGCGTACCATCATACCCTCATGACTAAATAAAAACTCATCCTCGAGTTACAGTGATTACACAGTGGATAGGTATGGGATTATTAGATGGAAAAAATAAAATGATGTCGTAGTGTGGGAAGAAAACAAAAGAAATACACAATACAAAAAATGATACAACTACAAAAACTTGGAACTCATGTAGTTCCTGGTGGTGGTGGCTCCTCCATGGGTGCTTTCCCTTTGTCATGTGCTTCAGGCTTTGAAGCTTGATGACATTGAAGTAAGGCCTAGAGCTTCTCCTCTTTAATCCAAGGGTCTTGTGTCTTCCATGCTAGTGTTCCAATGTTTGATGGAGTCAACACTTCCCACGGATAGGGTAGTTGTGGGAACATTTGGTTGGCCTTGACATACCAAGCCACGAACACCCGTCGTTCCTGCTCATAGGCTCTAGCTTTATCCTTGTATTCATGAAGATCTGTTAGCCATCAAGCTAAGTTGATTACAACATCTTTCTATCCCTGGTAGCTGGCTTTTACCACCTCAAGTTTAGAATTTGCAACCTCCAATTTTTCCAACAGCTTCTTGTGTTCTGCAAATTTTGCTTTGTATCTGATGTGGGTGGAAGCTACCTGCTGCTCAAGCTCTATTCTCGATCTCCCTACTGTTAACATGGCAAGGTTGGCATATTTGAGGTTTTCCAACTCCATGTACTCTGTCAAGTCCTGAATCTGCAGGTCCCAGTTCTTAACTTCCGCTTGGTGGACGAAGGCGTAGGTGTCCAATATGGCCACCCAATCAGTGTGTTGAGCACTGATAGTGTTGATTTAAGCCTTGGCCATATGGATCTCCTTTTCCAAGATTTGTTTGTACATCCCCACCTGATCCTGGAAGTGCTACTTTAGCTTCTCATGTCGTTTAGCCTCGTTCTACCATGCGCTTAGCTCAATTGCTAACTTTTGACGAATAGCGTGTAGCTCCTCCATTGAGAAGGTTATATTTTCTCTGGCTAAACCGCTTATGTCTTGATTGACTTAAATGAATTATTCTCATAACTGATGAAAGTGTTCATTGAGAATGTTCTTTTGCTTCTCTACAGTGGTCAACCAAAGGTTGTCAGCAACCAGCTACTTGTTTTCTTCTTCTAAGGCCTTGAGCGCCTTAAGATGTGCATGGGTTTGTGCTTGTGCTGCAAAGGCATCCCAAACAACCTTCTCCTTTTCATCCACCACCCTTTTATTCTCTATGATTAACTTCGTTAGTTTCTCTGTTCTAAAATTTTCTAGCTGGTCTATGGGAACAAATTGTAGAGGGTCCCGTTGTGCTGCTTGTAAGACCACGAGCTACTCTTGTAATTTCTGCACTTTAGCTTCAGCATGCTCGGCCCTTACCTCAGATAAGACCAACTGCCCTTTTGTGGAAATGAGGTCTAATTGAATTGCTATGACATCTTGAGGGATGTCAAATAGGGACGTCATTACTTGCCCTATTTGAAGCAATCGGTCAAGCACATCCTCATGTTCCATAGGAGTCATTGAGGTTTCGGCCCAATTTTGAGCATCCCGTGCTCCTAAGAGATTTTTCAGTGGCACAACAAGTACATTGAAGAATTCTTTGATGTGGTCTGCAATCACTTCTGCAGCTCCCATGGCATTTTGGTGTTGCATAACCACCACTGTGGCCCCTTCACCAGTCTCTAACTACACTTGGAAAGATGCCACATTTCCTGAGATCTGTTGTGATCATCTACTTTCCCCTCCTCCTATTTGAATGGAAACTTCACTCCTTGTGTGATCTAATGAAACTGTAGGCTGTATGGCATCATCAATGATGTGGAAGAGGTTTGTGTCATCACGACTTCCCCAACTGACCATCTTAGCGATGGCCCTAAGATGGCTCATCGATGATCTGTAGTCTTGCAGCGGTGGCGGCTAATCCTGGCCTGTGCTAGGCCCTACTTCTTATTGTTGACTGGGACCCATGGCTGGAGGTTGATTGGGTCCAAGCATCTGTTCTTCTTCTTGTTCTAGTCCCAACTCTTCACCAGTGCTTTTTCTTGGAGCTGGCACCTTTAGCAATTCAACGTATGAAGCAGTTTGGGCTTTTCGGAGGACGTCATTGGTGTATCCCCGAAACTCGCACGTTGGCAAAGCTTTCTGATAAGAGAAGGAAAAGGAAATGCCATCTTCCCTATCTTTCGCTCTTCGAATCGCCTCAGGATCTCCATCAAATATAGATGGGGTAGGTTAGCGTTAACCTTTCCCATCGACACTGCACATCCTCTAGCCGCATACATGGATATTCTTTTTAAGCCTTTTATGGGAAAGAGCTGATATGTTGCAATTTTGAAGTAAACCCTCTCTTCTGTTGTCAACTCACCAAATGCTTTATCTCTGCCATAAGCCTTCTCTAACCAATCCTTTCGTACATCGGGGTCTGAACTGGTGGATAACTGAGCAACTTGGGGCGCTGTATTCGGAAGGTTTAACACTTTCGAAATAGCCTGCATAGAGAAGTCAACTATCACACCACAAATATTAACAGTGGTGCCTTACTTCCTATTGTGCCAAAATTGGTACGTCTCTCCTAGGTACCATACACCACTTTCAAAGAGGATAGGCCATAAGGAAGACCCTTTGAGGTGATCCCTAATAGCCTCAGGAGATAACTCTACAAAAGATTTAAATTTTAACTCCACAATCACCGTAGTGAATGTAGAATTTTCATGGATAGCCTGAACACAATCTTGGGGCAACGTGAATTGTTGTCCTGGTTCAGGCATAACAGTAGCTCCTCCTTTTGCTTGCTTGGACCGTCTAGTAGGAGGTTCATCTTGATGGATGCTGAATGATTACTCCTCCTATTCTGCATGTTGTCTGGCAGGGCCTTGTCTTCCACCTCTCCAAGATCATTTCTTTCCACCTTGAATAGGACCCTCCTGTTATCCACATTTCGGGGCCATCTGCAATCACACGGGACAAGCGTTAGTAAGGTTGTTTTTAAAGTTAAGTTATATCTTACTGCTTGCCTTAATTAATGATCTTATGTTATCACGTGTGATAGTGCCCGAAAGTTTGTAATAATGAGTCCTATGACTTAGGTGGTTTCCATTTTTAATTTCCCAGTATACCTAAGGGTTATGTGATTTTAGGCACAATTATTCTAAGTGTTAAGTCAATTACCCTAATTGATGTTCTTTTGGACGATGATAAATTTCAAAAAATTTAGGCACTTTACAGCAAGTGTCTCTCCCCCACGACTAAGCTGAACACTCTGGGTTCAAGCAGGTTCAAACAGAATGAAAATTGAAGTACCAACAAGCAAGATATGAGTAGAAAAGCAAGGGTCACACAATCGCAAGTTGTAGAGAAAACTTTTAAAAACTCCCCCCATGTGAATGACAAAATGATGCTAAGTGTTA
>MNCI01010880.1:105048-130102 GCA_015680685.1 Gnetum montanum
TAGAGAAGCAAAAGAATGTTCTCAATGAACACTTTCATCAGTTACAAGAACAATTCATTCGGGTCAACCGTGATGTAAGTCGTTTAGCCAGAGAAAATCGAACCCTCTCAATGGAGGAGGTGCACACTATTCGTCAAAAGTTAGCAATTGAGATAAGCGTGTGGCAGAACGAGGCTAAACGACATGAGAAGCTGAAGGAGCACTTCCAGGATTAGGTGGGGATGTACAAACAAATATTGAAAAAGAAAATCCATATGGCCAAGGCCCAAATCAACACTATCAATGCTCAACACACTGATTGGGGGGCCATATTGGACACCTACGGCTTCGTCCACCAAGTAGAAGTTAAGAACTAGGACTTGCAGATTCAGGACTTGATAGAGTACATGGAGTTGGCAAACCTCAGATATGCCAACCTTGCCATGTTAACAGTAGGGCGCCTAAGAATAGAGCTCGAGCAACATGTAGCTTCCACCCATATCAAATACGAAGCAGAATTTGTAGAACGCAACAAGCTATTGGAAAACCTAGTTGTTGCAAATTCTGAACTTTAGGTGGTAAAAGCTAGCTCCCAGGGATAGAAAGATGTTGCAACTGACTTGGCTTGATGACTAATAAACCTTCATGAATACAAGAACAAAGCCAGAGCCTATGAGGAGGAACGATGGGTGTTCGCGGCTTGGTATGTCAAGGCCAACCAAATGTTCCTGTAACTACCCTGTCCGTGGGAAGTGTCGACTTCGTCAAACATTGGAACACTAGCATGGACAGCAAAAGACCCTTAGACCAAAGAGGAGAATCTTTAGGCCATACTTCAATGCCATAAAGCTTCAAAGCCTGGAGCACATGACAAAGGGAAAGTGCCCATGGAGGAGCCACTGCCACTAGGAACTACATGAGTTCTGAGTTTTTGTAGTTGTAGCATTTTACTGTGTTGTTTCTTTCTTTTGTTTTCTTCCCACACTGCAGCATCATTTCATTATTTTTCCATCTAATAATTCCATACCTATCCACTGTGTAATCACTGTAACTCAAAGATGAGTTTTTACTCAGTTGTGGGGGTATGATGGAACGCGATATCACATCTTTCCCTGCGATATTGCGCACGCGATATCGCAGTCCGCCACAATGTCTATAAATAAGAAGTGGCTCTCCCTTGTTTCATAATTAGGAAGTTAGATTGTAGCTAGACTCTGGTAGTTTGATCCCTCCAGAGTTAGATTATTTTGCAGTGTCTACACGCAGTGTGGTGAATGTAGTTGTATAGCATCCTTTATTCGAATGTGACGTACTTGGACACGCACATGACTGGAAATAAAGATCAAGATTACTTCATCATTGCAGCATTCACTTTGTTGTTTATTTATTTATTTAATTTTTATTTACTTCTTTCCTAATTAGTTTCTCTCACCCTTAAACTCCTAGTAACGCAGAATGAATACGACTTGATTACGAGCATTTAAGTGTGACTACTTGGTAACCCAGTGGCGTACCTAGGATCTGCACTTGGTAATCCCAATGGTAGTCATGCACGAAGTCCAAGATATGTATGGATAATCAAGGAATGTCTGCTCATCGCACTTAGGCTAGATTAGATTCTCTTACCCTTCCTCCTAGCTTAGCTTAGTTAATATTACTTTCCACTACCTTCAGGAGTAGCATTAGATTAGGAACACATCATACACCTCACTCTGGACTAAACCATACATGACAAAGCTAATACTAGTCCAGGTGGGAAGAAAGTGAACTACGACCTAAGGTTAACGATCTAGGTGCCACAACTAGTCCATCTGCGGAGTTCAACCGAATCATGCGTGAAAACACTCGTATTCGTATGGTTGAGTGTAGGGGTATCTCACCACTCATGACTCTTACTTCCTATTTCTCTTTTCTTCTCTTTGTGGAATGGTGTTTGTTTTGTGGAAGCACTCTTATATCTCAAGTGAGTGGATCAACCTTAGAGTGGCAATGCAAAGTCATTAAAATCCATTGGTTTTGGTTTGGACTAAGGATGACTTTGCTCAGGTCATTTTAACCATAAATTCCATAAGGGACTTCTTCTAACATCAATTTGGAACTCCATTCCACCTTCTCTATCATCCATCCATGCTACCATAACTCACCTCACCACCAAGTTCTATGTTATGCTCTATGTCTTGGTTTGATGTGTTGGGATTCTTGGGTAGATTCTTTCGAGTTGGTCCTTAACTTTTCATGACTATTAATCGACTATGGGGCTCACAGATTCTTCAGTTGAGGTTATGCAAGGATAAAAAGGGCATGAGCCTACTATGAGGAGGATCCACTTGCATAGCTTTTGGCTTGATTAGTTAAGGTTCCTTACCTTTGACATTTTCATAATCCTATCTTTCACATATTCCATTGAGTATCCCGCTTAGTGCTCCTTAATATTTCCTTTCATTCATCCACTAAATCAAATTTTCTCCATTTTTTTCAAATTTATGAGCTTCAACACCCTCTTCTCATGTTTTCATATTGTTCTTGGTCCTTTAAGCTTTCATTTGATCTCAATTTCATCCAAATTTTTTTTTATATTTTGAAACTTTGACCAAAGTCAATGGTAGTCAATGGTGGTCAATAGCTATGTCGACGAGGCTTCATCGACACAACCGATGATGTTGATGAGGCCTCATCAATGTAGTGCTTACATCATATATATACCATTGAGCACTTAGGAATTTTTTGTCATTTGCTCATAACACATAGGGAGCTTTTGCAATTTTTCAAAGCCCAAAACCTTCCAAAGCTCATAACTTCCCAACTGATTGTCCAAATCACTTCATTTTTTGATCCTACGCTTACCAAAGGTAAGATCTTTATCATGGGAACCATAAACCTTAAGGTTTCCAATGAAAATAAACATCAACCTTTTCGATAGTTAACCTTTCCAACAACACTCAGGATGATTTATTAATGATAATACATAAATAAAATGACAATTGAATTAATTAACTTAGCCATAATCACAATTTATCCAAAGTGTAAAAATCTTTAAGAGATAAGGTATCCCAATTGTTTTAAGATCACACAATGATTACTAATCCATGGTCTCATTGTGATTATAGATGGCACTAGAATAGAAATGCCTGCAAGAAGGAGAACCCTCGCAACCATGGAAGAAGTGGTCGAGAGCTAGAAGGGGCCAACAAGAACAAGGCCAAGAATTACCATAAGCAACGCATGCAACCAGACCTCTTTGTGAGGAGCCTGAAGTGGAATCTATCCAACAGATTCTAGAAGAAGAAGTGCTGATAGAACAATCCCAAAGAGGAGAACTGCCTAGACCTGCACCAAGGCTTGAGGTCACTTTGACTCAAGCCTACCTATACATCATTAGTTCTTGAGAGATCCAAAGATCAATTCTTCAAGAGATCAATTTCAAGCCATTTTTGGAGAAAGCTCTAGAGGATGTCAAGACAAAACTACAAGCCTTTGCCATGTGGCTAGTAATCACGTCCAATGAGGAATGGTACATGGGAGAGACATATCTCTTCTAGAGTAATCAAAGGCTAGGGTTCATTATCAAAATCAAGGACATTCAAGTGTCCTACTCAACATAAGCTATTTCATAGGCACTTGGGTTTCCTGACACTGGAACATAGCTAGCAAAATTATCAACAAAATGTGATCCTAAGGGCAGGAGGAAGTGGACCCAGTGATGCTACAAGGTTGACTGTAAGGAGTATGGTGCACTCACACTAATGAAGTGAATTTACTTCAAGAATGTGGCTTATCACCTCAATCCAATGGTGAGGCCAAGAAGGTGACTGCCTTCTCCACTTAAGCATGCATTGCTCTAAGCTAAAGATTTTCCATCAACCTTTCATAGCAAATCTACTTAGAGATTGATAAGTGATTCAAGGAAAATGAACGTGGAAGGAAGACCCTACCCTTTCCATGCCTCATCTGGAAACTCTACAAAAGGGTAGGCATTATTCACTATTCCAATGATACCCTTAAGCATGCTCCTTTGGCCTCATGGTTAGAGATCATGAAAGACAAAACACCAATGACAACCCAAGAAGAGGAGTAACCACCACCACCACCCACTTAGGAAACAACATCAAAGGCTTGCGTAGCCATTGAGCATCTATGAAAAATCTAAGAAAAACTCTTGAGTAAACAAGAGCAACGAGTAGGAACAAGTGGGGTAGATCTATCTGTGTATCAACTAGTGATGAGTCACCTTAATGAGGTGGCTCGAATAGTTAGCCAGATGGAGATGGGTGGTCCAGTCCTCTCTGTCCAACGAATGCAACTACTTGCAAGGTTGGATTCCAATGCTTGAGAGGTGACAGTGTCATTATCGTAACACCATTTATTTCTAGAAATCTTAGGGAATGCCACCACTTTCTCGGTGTAGTTGGAGGAAGGCAAAGGAGCAACTATCTTGGTGATGCAACACTAAGGATAGGAACTAGCAGTTGAAGTTGTTGCTAACCATGTAGTTGAAGCATTGAATGCACCTGTGGCATTTGTACCAAATGTATCTACACTTTGAGATGTGCAAACATTTGTAGGCATGATCAGTGAAAGATTAGACATAGCCCAACATGAAAAGTTGTTGGAACGACTAGTGGGAACCAAGAAACTAACTTTGGACATCTTTAACCTTCCAGAAGACATCACTGTAACCTAGTCAGAGTTGTTAAACACAAGGGAAAAATTCATTATCTTGGAGGGGCAACTTGAAATGGCCCAAGAAAGAAACCAATGCTTGGCCATGGAGGTTGCCAAACCTCATTCTTGACTTGTAGATCTTATGATTTTTAGCCCAATAGTAATAAGAGACAAAGCTTTCAAATAGCTT
This sequence comes from Gnetum montanum, assembly GCA_015680685.1. Taxonomy (NCBI): domain Eukaryota; kingdom Viridiplantae; phylum Streptophyta; class Gnetopsida; order Gnetales; family Gnetaceae; genus Gnetum; species Gnetum montanum. The sequence goes on from MNCI01010880.1 coordinate 109,880, forward strand.
CAAGAATGACTCTAGAAGGCTAAGGAGGAGGTAGTAATAGCCCTCTTTAAATAGTCCATAGCTAAAGCTCAAATGTATTCAATTTAGAAGGAATTGAACCAAATGCTCTAAGAGAATGAAACCCTAACTGCACAAAACTATCACCTATGAAATGTTGATGCTCAAAAGGATCAAATGTAGGAATTCATTCATCAATAGTGGAAGTAGCTTGCTAGGGTGAACACTGAACTAAGGAGATTGACTGTAGAAAACCAAAATTTATCAATGGAGGAAGTGCATGCCTTGCATTAGAAGTCAACCATTAAAATTGTCATCTAGAAGAATGAGACCCTCAAATTTGAGAAAGTGAAGAATCACTACAAGGACCAGGTTGGCCTACAGAAAGAAGTTAATGAGAAACACATCCAGATGGCAAAGGCAAGGATAAATGAAGCCCTCCAGCAACTCCAACAAGGAAGAGAAATGTGGTAGCCCATTATTGATGGGATCAACACCTACAACAAAGCAAAGATCCCCTTGAAGGAGTTGCAAATTGAGGAGATGAAAAAGCATATGGAGTTGGCCAATCTCTGATATGAAAACTTGGCAATGCTAACTACTGGATGGTCGCAGTCAGAGTTAGAATAGCAAGTAGCTAGCTCGTATTTTTTATACGAGGTAGAGTTCAAGCACCACAAGGACACCAAGTAGAAGCTTGAAACTGCAAATGTTAGACTCAAAGTTCTTAGAGCACGATTTAGAGACCAATAATTAATCATTGAGAACCTAGCCAAATGGGTGAATGACTACTAGGAGCTAAAAGACACAGTTAAGGCATTCAACATTGAATGCAAACAATTCATTGCCTGGTTTGTCAATGCTAAGGAGCTATTTCTAGTAATCCCATGTCCTTGGAATGTGCCCATTCCAACCCACATTGGCAAAGTTGCATGGATGGTGCACAATCCTAGAATAAAGGAGGAGAAAATGAAAGCACTATTAGATGCTATCTGCCTCTTGGCTAAAGTTGTAGCAGTAGCAAGATAGCTACAACCACCTCAACTGCTGCCCATGCTTGAAGCCAATGAAGGTCCCTCAAAGCCTCAGGAACCACTACTGCTTGGGACCATATGATCTTCTCCAACAAGCTTCATAGCATCAAGGAACATGCTATCCAGGTTTTAAGAGTCATGTCATGGTGTTCAATTTTGTGTCTTGAACACCACCTTTTTTTATACCTAGGCACTTCATTTTTGTTAAGTTAGTTAGTTTGTTTTGTTTGAAGAAAGTCAATCAAAAATCCCATACCTTCCTAGTTTTGTAAAAGAACTCAAGGACAAGTTTTCATTCAGTCATGGGGGTATGGTGAGTTGTGTTCGGTTGGTTGTGTTGACAAGGCCTCATTGACAAGGACTAGTCGATGCATCCTATCATGTGTCTACGAGGCCCCATTGAAGTAGTGTTGTTTTTCAGCTATAAATACACACTTGCAACTACATTTATGGCAATTAGAGATTGTAGTTGTAGTGAAGCTCTTACAATTTTTCCATTTGAAAGTTATAATTTCCCCTGAGTGCCCATAGTAGAAGTCATTGAGTGTACGGATCTTTATTCGAGCATTGTTATACCTGAGCATGACAATGTGTGCAGCAATAAAGATGAGCTTTCTGATAAACCTTGCAGCACTTTGGATAGATTAGCTATTTTATTTATGCATTTAATGTTCTTAATTATTTGTTAAATGTTTCCAATTAGTTATTAAATATTTTTTAGTTATTACGTTAATGAAGCAATTAAGCCAAAGATATTACACACATAAGTACAACTGCTTTGAGCCTAACATGTATTCGCTTGGTAATCCCAATAGCATAATTGTTTAGTTTACCTTGTAGTGTAGCGCTTGGTTTCCCAGTAGTGGATACGTGGGTTTAGAATGTGTACAGAAAGTGGGATCAGATGCTTACGTTAAGATTAGTTAAATGCTAGTTAATTAGTTAATTTAGGTTAGTTAATCAAATTCTTTTTTTCTACATTTTGAGCACAAAACTATAAAAAAAAAATAATAAAAATCGGATGTCTCAATTACACTTAATCATACTAATGAATGTCACGAGTGTAATTGGGAAGAAAATAGTTAATCTTAAGGCAAGATTCACTTCCTAAAGGACTAGTGCACTAGAAATAATAAAGTCCACAGAATTTGACCAGATTGTGCATGAATGCTTTGTGATTCATATGGTTGGGAATAGGGGTACCTTGCCACTTATTAGGCTTGGATGAATTTTGCTCTTGAAGTGCATCCTTGAGGATTTCAAGACTATCCTCTCTAAGTTTGATAAAATTACATTTCCATGGTATTAGCTAAAATCTATAACATTAAAAATATGATAAATAGAAAAATCATTAGTTAAGTCAATCTCGTAAGTGTTTGGATTGATTTTGGCTCTTATTTTAAACAGACGAATCCTCCTTAACTTGATCTTGTAAAAATGCACATTCTTTTACCTTACTCAACTAGATCCAAATATAATCACCAATCTAAAAATTAATTTTCCTCTTGTCTTAATTGGCCTTGGAAGACACAACCTTTGTCTTCTTCTCTAAGTGATACTTGACTTGCTAATGCAACTCTTTTATTTACTAAACAAAATTAAAGCTCAATGAGATACAATCTTTAAATTTTCTCAGCTCATCAATCATTCTTGGTGAAAAATCATAATTTGCTACAAATGGACTCTTACCAATGCTACAATGAAAAGCATTATTGTATGAGAATTTAGCATAAATCAACGGATTTTTCCATCTTTAAGGTTGATCCTCACACAAACATCTTAATATCTTTAACAAAGATCTATTAACAACTTTAGTTTACCCGTTGGTTTGAGGATGATAGGATGTAGCAAAAAATAATTTGGTTCGAAGAAATTTTCAAAGTAGCCTCCAAAAGTTACTAGCGAATTTAATGTTCCTATTACTAATAATGTTCAAAGGAATGTCATGAAATCTCACTATATGTTGAAAGACTAAATGGGCAACATTGGAAGCATTACTACTACTCTTACATGAAATAAAATAAGCCATCTTCGTAAATCTATCATGCACAACAAGTATGAAATCATAGCCAGAGCTTATCGTAGAAATGTGACAAACAAAGTTCAAAGAAATAATTTCCCAAGGAGCATTTGTGATTGGCAAAGGTAAATAATAACCATCATTAGCCTTCCCCCCTTTGAAGTTTTGACATACATAACATTCTTTCAGAAATTTAACCACATCTCTATACATACTTGGCCAAAAGTAATTTTTACTCACTAATTCTAATATATTTATTTTGCCTATATGTGTAGTCATTTCACTTTGATGCTTTTATTTAAGAAGTTTAAACCTGAAGTCATATTTTGGAATAAAAATTTCTCATTTTTGAATAAAATCCCACTCTTTACATGATAAGCCTTCCATTTATTAGCCTTTCCTAGTAATGAAGAACTTAAATCCTTCCAAATTTCATTAAAATTAGTATAATTGGGATACAATGAAGCAAAAGAGTCAAAACTTTGAACTTCCACATTAAAAGAAACAACATGGACTCTAGACAAAGCATCAGCCACAACATTAGACTTATTGCTTCTATATTTCAAAAAAAAAAAAACTCTTGCAATTATTCCACCCATGCCATGTGTTTGATGCTTAATTTCTTTTGAAAGTTAAAAAATTAAAATTCCCTATGATCAATTAATGAAAGAAATTCTAATCAAAGTAAGTACTATCTTCAAAGATTAATAGCTTGAAGTATAGCATATAGTTCCTTCTCATATATGTTATACCTTTTTCTAGATTCATTTAACTTTTCAAAAAGAATATAATTGACTTACTTTCTAGAGAAAGCACACTTACAATAGCAAGTCTACTTTCATTTACCTCTAGTTCAAAAAGTTTGGAAAAATTTCAAATTGCTAAAACCATAGCACTACAAATCTTCTCCTTCAATATGTGAAAAGATTTCTCCTTTGCATCATCCCACACAAAGGTTGAATTTTTCTTAAAAAAAAGAGAGCATAGGTCATGCAATAGAACTAAAATTTCTAATAAACCTTATATAGAAGACAACCAAACTAAGAAAAGATCTCACCACTACCACATGTCTAGGTGAAGGCCATTCCTTGATTACCTTGACCTTGCTTGGTTCCATCTTGACTTGGTTCTTAGAGATAACATGATCTAAATACACAATTTCTTTCTTCATAGAATGACATTTTTTGGAATTATTTATTAAATTTTGCTTCATGCAATTTTAAGTATACCAATCTTGTTATACATGCTCTTCCTCATTATAATTGTACACAAGAATATAATAAAAAAATAATACAATATTTACCAATAAGATCCTTTAGAACATCATGCATAAAATCAATATACATTCTCATTTCATTAGTATTCCTCTTAGAAACAAGTACAACTAGAATGATACAAGGAGAAATGGATTATTTAATAAAGACATGAGAGAGTAGCTCACTTGCTTGTGAAATTCCTTCCTTTGATGTGGAGTCATACGATAAGCTCTCTTATTTGGAATGGTAGCTCTAGGTATGAAGTCAATTTGGTGTTGAATGTATCTTATTGGAAGAAGGCCTTCTAATTTACCTTTTAATACATTAGTAAATTCTAATGCCAAAGGTTGCATTGCTAGGGGAAATTCATTTTGAGACTTCTCTTCACTAGTTGTAATGGTAGAAACAATTACAAAACCATGACCATGCTTTTCATGTTCTTTGAGATATTCTCTTTCACTTAGCAAAATTAAAGAAGTATTAATAGAAACAATATATCTATATTACTGTAATATAATTAGGATCAATTAATGAATCTCATTCTTCCTAGGAATTAACCAAATATTCCTAGCTCCATCAAAAGTAACCTTGTTATCATAGCTCCAAGGTCTATCAAGAATAACATCAACACTATCTATGGGAAGAATATCACATTGCACTTAATCTTTGTAAGAACTAATCTTAAAAGATAAAATGCACTTTTCCTTTACCTCTTGAAAATAGTCTCTAGAAAGTCAATACACTTATAGGACTTTAGATAAGGAACCTTCTTTAATCCAAGTCTATTAATAGCCTTGGTGGAGATAACATTCTCTCAAGCACATCCATCTATCAAGATTTGAATCGATTTGCCACTAGATAAAAATATAGTCCTAATTCTAAAGAGCATATCTCTTAAAGGATCTTCACTAGCATTGATATTTTTCATAAATGCAAAAATTTTAGTAATATCTTTAATTAAAGGAGCATTAGGATCATCTTCCTTTGAAGACTCTCCCTTTTCAAAGGTTTGAAGTTCTTTGTCCTTTGAAGTCTTAGGTTAATCGCATCTCCATTGCTTATGGCCTATCTCTCCATAATTAAAGCATTGGACCTTGAAAGTAGTGTTATTTCCCTACATTTCCCTTTCTTGGAAGTGTCCTTGAAATCTTGATCTTCTTTAGTCTTTTCTTGCTTCTCTTATGAATTATCCTTAGCATTACCTTTCTCTTTACCTCCTTTGTCTCCCTTAGAAGCTTTAGAGTCTTTTTTTTTTTGGAAGCTTCAAGATGTTTGTTAAAACCTTGAAGTATTTTTTTATCCTTTAGAGCTAAATCAAATGTCTTATTCAAGGTTTGAGGTCCATAAAAGGTAAGTTCTTATTGGAATTCCTTCTTAAGTTCATCTTTGAAGTTAGAAGCCTTATCATATTCATCTAAATGCACCTTTACTTATTCAAAAGCTTTACAAAATTCCATGTAATACTCAATACTTTTATCTTTTTACCTCATATATTTAAGCCTTTGAATAGCCTCTTTCCTATTATGAGACTTTTCAAACCTTTAACATGAATTGAATGAGCAATCAATCTTTGACAGGAATGTTATTATTTACTTATAGAAATGACTTTCTTTCTTCCACCATACAAGTACCATGCCTTTCAATTTTATCTCATCATATGACACCTTTCAATAGTTCTCTACATCTTCAAGATCAAAGTGCTTGTTGAACATCTTAAGCTAAGAGAGAAAGGCTTTCATACCTTTCATTCCATTAAAGAGTTTAACTTTAACATAAGATATTTTTTAAGCATATATGAAAGCTTTAGCAAGAGAAAACTTAATTCATTTACCTTATTTCCCTAAAGACCTTGAAGAGAATTTCTTATTCCCTTTCCTTGGAAATATGTATCCTTAATACTTATTCTCAACACTTGGAGCATGAAGAAATTCATCTTCTTGTTCTTAATCCTCTTTAAAGTATTTATTTCCAAAAGAAAGATCATCTTTAATAGGTGGCATGGGGGAATTCCTTGAAAAAGGTCTTGATGAAGAAACACTTAAGTTGTTCCATTACCTTGATGCTTTCTATGAAAAAGTATGTTTTTGTTCTCTTCTAGCTTTTCAAGTTTCTTAACAATGAGCTTAAGAGTACTTCTTATGACATCCATGTCTCTCGAAAAAGCATGCACTATCTTTTTCTTTGGAGCCATGGTAAATATCACCTAAAACAACAAATTTCATAAAATTCTACAAAGAAAGGTGAAAAATCCAAGATTTCCAAAGGAATGAAATAAGGAGTATACAAATATTATAAGAAATGAGTTCTATGTCTTTAAACCCTAGCTACTATAACCCAAGATGTATTCAATTGTATACATATCTTCCAAATCTTTAAAGATATGATAAACTTAGGAATCAAAGGAATTTCTCTAAATCCTAAGATGAGTGAAAAAGGAAACAAGAGAGAATTCAAGTAAACTTAAGAATTTGAAGTGATTTCTTACAATTGAGGTGAGGATTATCTACTTGAATACAATTATCTTCAATTTTAAATGCTTTGATATCAATTTGATAAGGAGATTTCTTGGATTATATAATCCAAGCTCTCTCAAACAAAAAATGAACCAAATTGAATACGAAAAGAAAAGGAAAAGCTTTATTCTTATGTAAGAAAATATAAGTACAAGTACAAAGGAAGCATACACTCCCAAGGATAGACAAATGATTTAATCCAATTCTTACACTAGACTTGAGCAAAGCAATCACACTCAAGAAGGATGATCAAAGCAATTGGCCAAATACTCTATCTCTCTCCTTACTCTTAGACTTTCAACTCACAACTCGCTCCCTAGACACTCTTGACTAAATGAAGGCCCAAGAGGTATATTTATACTTTTTCTTCATGTCTTCTCATCTTCCTTGATAATCAAAATTATAATTTTAAGTTCGTTAGAATTCGTATAAAAACAGCTTATGGTCATACAAAATATTTTTGAGTGAGGAAAGACTTCCTTTTTGAGTGTGAGAATGTAATAGAAAAGACATCTTTTAGTCTAGGAAGACATCTTTTGATTGTAGAAGATGTCTTTCTAGAATTAGCAACAATGTATATAAGACATTTTTTAGCATGAAAAGATGTCATTTGATAGGAAAAGACATCTTTTACATATGAAAGATGTGTTTCTTACCAATAGTCAAAACAACAAGACATCCATCATGAAGTTCCAAATTGCCAAATTCACCTCAAATTAGCTTTCTTTGCTCCCAAATGCTTGTAGACTAGTAAGGAGACACAAACACAACCAAAATACACATAAATAATAAGAAAAATACAAAGACAATCCATTGAGGATCAGACATGGGCTAGGTGATATCCTTGTCAAAGCTACTCCTTAGTCATTACCATAAAAAAATGATATTTACTATGACTAGGATAACTTTCTTGCCTTAGTAATACTCTTAGCTAATATGATGATAAACTATTATGTATGATTTGAAGGTGTGTGAATGTATGTGTAGAACTCCAAAAAAATATTAATAATTTGGTACTAAGTAGACATCATATATATATATATATACATGGAAAGATAAAACTTTTCAATTTTAAGATTATTTACTCAGGTGTACAGCTTTATAATTAATACTTTGAAAAAATAAGTGAAGAAAATTAATTATTGGTAGGGAGGAAGGCTCTAGTCCTAAAAAACTTTACATCAATTTTTAACATTTATACTTAAACTTAAAATAGCAAAAGAAATCGAGATAAAGAGTTGTGACTTTATATTAATATTTGTATTAAAGAAAAAAATTGATACCACTTGTGGAAGATCTTCATCTTGTCACTTGTTATTAATCTTGCATCGAGAATCTTTACCATCAAATGTAACCTTCTTATCGATAGTAGTTTTAATCTTTGAGTTAATAGTATTCTTGTTAGACAAGGAAATATTTTTCTTACAAGTTGTTTGTCCAAGCTACTTAATACTTTTTCTAGTATCAATAAAAATATAGATAGGAGCTTTTTTCTTCTTTGGATTCTTTATTGTCATTTGATCATTCTTATCATTGAAATTACCTTGATTTTTATATCTTTAACTTTATATTATTTTTTTCTATCTTTAGCTTTAAGACAAATTTTCTTTTCTTCATGATTTTTTTTTGTTTAGTAAAAAAAGAATAAGTATTAAACAAATGTCCTTCACAATGGCTAAAGTTACAAGAATTAAAAAGATTATAATATGTAATTAGCTAAATATATATTTTTCCTCCTACTTGTAATACCAATTCCTTTTTATGATCAAGAAGGTTAATTTCAAAATAAAAATATTTACAAAAAGCAAAAGTTGTAAAAATAGACTCCATATGTTTAATGGGACTAAGAAGATAAATAATTTCATACTTATCTTTATGAAAATCAACAGAAGATTCTATAACTTGACAAAACATGGAACTTTAGCCTATTCTTTGGATTGGATATCAAAATCTAGATCTCACTTACAAATAATTAGCACTACATGCTTATGTATAAAAGATCCTATAGCTAGAGCACGCTTCACCATCGAAGTATTACCTAACTCAATAAGCATTAAACATGAGAATAATACATAGCATGAAGAACTTGAATGTCATGTGTTTTCATCACAACATTTAATTGTGAAATTAAACTTTGATTACAAGGTAGGTAATCCAAAATTGGAATGAATACATATTGTGATGAAAGATCAATAACTGATGACTTATATACATCATTAGAAAGAACAAAATCAAGTGTCTCGGTTGCATCAACATTAATAGAAGTAGAAGATGATGCAATACTATTTTTCTTACTAGCTTGTAAATCTATATTTTGAGAATTAATAAAAATTTTCACATCAATAAAAAGGTGGAAATTTTAACATTAGTTATAGAAGTTGGGAGTAATATAGAATCTTCCAAGGAAGATTCTACAAACATTAGATCCGCTAGAGAAAAATCAAAGATAGAAAAATTAGATATGGTAAAAAAGATAAAATTCACTAGAGAAACAGTAGACCCACTAAAAAAATTAGATTTTCTAGAGAAACATTATATCCACTGGTTAAAATAAATATGATTGATATCAAGTGTGATGCATAATTGCCTAGTAATCCAATAATGATATTTCTTGGTAGGTCCAATAGCGTATTGCTTAGTAATCCCAGTGGTGGTTATACAAGCCTAGGACCAGTAAGGCTTCTACACCTTAGCTAATATGATGATAAAATACTATTTACCATAACTAGAAGAGCTTCCTTAACACTAAAACAATATAAATTATTGAATGTGACCAAGGGGATCCTCTTCATCTAGCTAGTATGCATATTCCTCATTTTATAACAATAGTGCATAAAAGTATTCTTAAAGTAGAAGTTACAATGGGAGAAATCAATGCAAAAATCTTTACTTTAGCATATGGTAAAGCTCTAGGTTTTGATGGGTTTTCAATTGAATTTTTAAAAAGCACTAAGATATCATTGAAGATTATCTCTTTCATGTTTTTCATGAAGCCATTAAAAAAATGCCTCTTAATAAAAATATTAATAAAGATGTGATTCATCTTATTCCAAAGAATAGAGATCTTTAACTTATTGGTAATTATAGACCAATTTCTTTTACTAACAATACTTATCAAATTATAGCTAAATGCATGACTTTTCAAATTCAAAATATTATTATAGATATCATCAACCTAAGCAAACTAGTTTTGTTAAAGGTAGACATATCTTAAATAATGTTATCGTAGCTTAAATTATTAAGTTAGATTATTCCAAAGCTTATGATAGGATTAAATGGAATTTCATTATTTCTTATCCCTATAAATTGGGATATGGTGATTATTTTATTCATTGTGTCTATAGCATGCTCATTAGTGCTAATGCTCAAGGCACTATTAATTTTGGATTAAGTTCTTTTCTATTCAATGGTCAGTTTGCTAAGGTTGTCCTCTAGCTCCTTATCTTTTTATTATTGTTGTAGACTTTCTTTTACATAATCTACATTATGATCTACAAAGGAATAATACTAAGAAAATTTCAATTGATGATCAAGATATGCAATTGCTTAACATACACTATGTAGAGAATTATTTTTTATGATCAACAATTCTTTGCAATATATTAATACCTTTTTAGCTAGAGTGGAGGATTACTACATGTTATCTAACTCTTAGATCATTTGATAAAAATATGCTATTTATTGAAATGGCAACATTAATAAGTTGGTTACTCTCAAGCCTTGGAAAATCTTGAAACAAATTTCTATCTTAAAAATTTTAGGAATATATTTTTGTTTTGAGCTTAATCTTACTATTTGGTGGAATTATTGGCTAATAAAATTAAAAAGAATCTTGATAAATAAAAAAGGCTCATCCTTGCTAGCAAAGTTTTAGTTATTAAGAAAATGCTTCAATCAACTCAAGTTTATTACTCTAGTTGTTGGGCTCCTTCTAAAACTTATTATGATAGAATTGATTATATTATCCATTGGTTTCTTTAGTTTGCTAAGAAACATAGAAAAGGTTCTTCAAGAGTTACTTCGGATATTTGCACTAGTATCAAGAAAGATGAAGGACTTGGCCTCATTAATTATTATAACCAAGCTATTTCTTTTTCAACCAATTATATTATAAAGTGTATTAATGAAGATGATGTTTGGATGCTTCTTTTAGAAATAGACTTATGCAAGGAAAACTTAAAAATGATAATAGTTGGTCTTCTAATAACTTTCTTCACTATTTTCTTTTTCCTCAAGCCATTTCTATTTCTAGTTTTTTAATTCTTAAGCAAATTTGAAAGTGGTGTTAGCTTAGTAAATATTGAAATTACAATCATATTACAATTTTACAAGATATGCTTAAGAAAATTAACCCATGGTGGCTTCCTTTTAATGAAGTAGCTTGGACTACCAATATATCTAGATTGTCTATTACTTAGAGCAAATTTGGTATTACTAGAGTTTCTTGTCTACATATGCACAATCGATGGATTACTTGGAATGAGGCTTCTATCCTTTATGGTTTGAATAGAAAGATAAAAAGTAATTTTTAAAAATTAATTTAATCTTAAGAATTTATTTAAAGTTAACAACAATTTGCATTAGACTTTTCTGAATATTTTTTGGAAGGATGACAAAATCTCTTTTTCCTTTTAATTAAAAAATTGCTTACAATGTTATTACAATGAATGATCTTAGTCATAAAAAATTTAATAAGGCCTAGAAAATATAATTATCATTACACTTTTGGATGAGGAAAATGAAAGATACTTAGCAAGCTCATACATTTTTTAAAATTCATATTTTTTTTGATATCATTCACTAAGATCTTCCTATCGGCACTCATATTAAATATATGAGAAATGTTTCTCCCCAATGTCCTCTTTGTAAAAGTAAAAACTCAGTTTTTCATGTTGTTTTTAAAGTATCCTATTTCTCAACATGCTTTGAAATGGACATCTAGAATTTGTAACAACTTTCAACTAAGCATCAATGAAGTCATTCTTGGTGATTATCCTACTTTTTCTACTTCCTTTCTGTGAATTTAGAAATATCTTTGACCACTTATTTTCTCCTCTATTTGGAAGCTTTAGTGTGCAATTATTTTCCAAGAGCCTGAGTATAACTATGACCTTTATTTAAGAGTCAAATATTAGATTTTCAAATATGTCATTTTTTAGTTGCAACTTCAAGTAAAAAAGTTCCTAGTGAAAGCTAAACAATTAATTGGTTTTCTATGGTATTAAATTATTTTTGTTTTGGAGCCTCAAGGATGGGAAGGTTTTAACATTTGTTAGTATATATTCTTTATTTTTGATTGATGAATTCTTTTATCTTTAAAGAGAGTTTTCTGCTTCTCTTTACAGGAAATCCTTTAGTAAGAAGTAAAAACCTGTGAGCATGCTTGTAAATAAGGAAACAATCTAATCCTTCCTATCCTAGAGGAGAGGTTTTTAAGTTTTACTTGTAAGAATGAAAACCTAAAAAGGCATTTCAAAAATCATTGGGATTTTTTTTAAACTCTCTCTTCGATGATTTAATGTACTTTGAATTTTTTTAATAATATTATCTATTTTTAAGGGTTCAATACCCTCTATTCTTCATAATTATAGAAAATTACAAAAAATTGAATAGTATCTAAAAAAGTGAAATTACTAAAACTACAAAGAAATCCTAATATACCCTAAGGTGAAAAGTGTCCTCTTCATTATTCTTTCATTCACATTTTAATAATTTTTAATAAATTTAGAGTACAACCTCCTATTCATATTCTTAGATTTATCTATTAATCATAAGCTACCAAAATAGCTTATCATTAGATGAATCAAGTTAACTAATTACTAGGATTACCAAAATAATACATCTTTAACATTCAAAATTTTGACACACTTATTTAGCCATAACTACAGTGTGAGGAAATGTAAACCTTTTACTAATTAATAATAATAATAATATACAAGGAAATAAAAATATAATCTTGAGTCAAAATGTTTAAATCTTAGTCTTTATTAATGACCATGTTTAAATCTAGGTACAACCACTTGAATAAAAAATCCAAATAATGAACTTAGACACATGCTATGGGCACTCACTAAGTCATATAATATCACAGAAATAAATTGTAAGAACATTATTACAACTATTAAAAAGATGTCATCAATGTATAACAGTTTATACATATAAGCTAGGTTACATATATATATATTAAACTTCATAAACATGAATTCTAAGTCTAGATATGAAAGAATAAGGATTAGCGTTAAGTTGGTAGCTAGCTGTAAAACCATGTTAAATTTCATGGATGAGTTTTTTTAAAAAATATTTTATAGTTAGGGAATTTTCAATATGCAATGCATAACAATTATAAGACATGATTACTATGTAAAATGAGCAAGGGCTTATTAGGATGTCATCTAGAAATGATGTGTAACATTGTTACTTAGATGTTGTGGAAAGTATATAAAGGTTCCAACATCAAGAACGGGTATGGGTAAAGAAGCAAGTCTCATGATAGAAATTTTAGATAGTGACCTATAACATTGACACTCTCAGTAAAAAGATCTATAAAATTATTGATACCATGAAAATATGAAAAATCAATGTTGCTTGCCTCTAAGAACTAATATGAAAAGGACAGAAAGCTCAAGATCTAGGAGAGGATTACAAACTTTTCTACTTAGGAAAAGAAAATCTACAAAATGAAGTGGCCATCATCATTGATGAGCGGCAAGGTACCCCTACACCTAACCATACAAATACGAGCATTTACATGCAATCCGGTTGAACTCCAAGGACTAAGTGCTTATGCGCTTACACAAAACAAGGATGGGTTATGTAATCATTATCTTCCCAAGCTTACTTGTAAGGCACAATTGTATGGTTAAGTAATCTTGAGGTATATGATTTTTATGCTTTTCATGTTTTATGTTCTTGGTACTTAAAATGGAGGAATGAAGTAATCTAATAACTAACTTGATTTAACTAGTAACTATTCTCTAACTAGTCCTAACATCAGCATCCGTTCCCACTTGCCGGACACATCCTAAACCAATGTAACACTATTGGGATTACCAAACACTAGTTGTTACTGGGTTACCAAGTGTTCCATGTATGCTCAAAGTGGTTATACCAAGTGTGCTTAATTGTTAAAAATTAATAAGTCTATAAAAACAACATCAATTAACTAATGAAAGCATTAAATAGATGTAACTAACATTAAATGCAATAAATAAGCTATTCTGAATGTTGCAAGGTTTATAACAAAGTTCATCTTTATTTCTGGACATAAGATGTGCTTAGGTACATAATGTTTGAATAAAGATCCATTCACTTTATGACTCTTACTGTGGGCACCCAGAAATAATTCTAACTCTGGAAACGGAAAACTGCAAGATTTCGAGTAAAGGACTAAGAGACTGCTACTGAAACCAAGTGCTTTGGTCTCTTATTTATAGGCAATGAGACAAGTTTTGATATCAGGTGTCCAATATCGTTTGGCAGGCTCCAATATCGTGGACCCAATATCACAGATGTGATATCGTAGGTCCTAATATTGTGGCTCATCATACCCCCACAACTAAATGAAAACTCATCCTCAAGTTCCTTACAAAATATTGGGAAGGTATGGGATTATTGACTGAACGACAACTGATGATGACATGGAATGACAGGCTCAAAGTGCCCAGTGAACAGATTGACAAACATATTACAACATTGGTGTTCATAACCATTGTGGTGAACACTGTGCATAGGTGACATCCAGACCCTTATTTGATAGCTTGAAGAGAAAGAAAGAAAAGAAAATGAGGCACATTGCTACCATTGCCAAAAAATGTGCACACCATTATTCATCCACGACCACATAATCAAGCTTATTCCTTACATAAATGCTCTTTGCTTCAGTCCATCTTGAGTGCTCCCTTCTATCCCAATCCATTGTTTGTGTGATCACCATCTGCACACACAACATAATCATGAATTAGCAAGGATATATAAAATATAATGTAATTGATACCTTGCCTCGATATGAAGCACATTGGCTAGGTTGTGGGTATGGCAGATACTGGGTTAGAGGTTTATCACTGATGACTACCCAAGGTGTAGGGGTGAGATAAGTAATGGAATGGAAAAATTTGTGACAAGGCCCCCATGACTAAGAGCAAACCTCCAATAGCAATAGGGTGGAAAACTGAAAGAATAAGAAAAATGAGAGAAATATCAACGATGAAGCCAATAAAACAAAAGCAAAAATGGATGTCATTGATGGGGTGAATGAAAAATAGTTGATTACAAGAAATGTTTAAGGGAAAGAGCTTAACAATTTTACCAAAAAGGAATGCCAATGGGTCCTCCCCAAAGTAGGCTCATGCTTTTTATGCCCTGACAAATCCACAAACCAAAGAGTCCATAGGCTCTAGGAATGACATATGGAAACAATGGTTAAGGACTTACCCATAAGAATTTACCAAAGAATAACAATGCATTAACCAGGATATAGCCTAATTATAAAATCGACAATGAGGTGGAATATGAACAGAAATATGGAAAGAGAGGATGGAATGGAATGGAATCCCAAAATTAAGGTTGTGTAAAGTCCCTTGTGTAGTATGTGATTAAGGTGACTTAATAAAATTCGGCCCAAATCTAGATTAAAACTAATCACATCTAGTGACCTCACATCAACACACTTGACCAATCCATCCTCCTAAAGCAACAAGAATGCTTTCATAGAGCCACCACCATTCCAACAAGAGAAAGATAGAGAAGCAAAAAGTGAAAAAGGACCTTAGAGGGAACCTTTAGGCATGAGTAACATGTCTTTCTAGTGCCATAACCAATGCTTGTAGCCCATGTTACTTTATTATGTCTAAGGGGTGTGCTTTGAATTCCCACTAGTTTTATTTATTTATTTTTGAGTGAGAACCACATCATGCAAAGACTTATTTGTTTTAGTCAACTACTTGATATTAGTCAACTTCTTGATATTGGACAATAGTGGAATGGCAGAAACCCTATGAAAAACATCCAAGTACCCAAGAGAATAGCTAGCACAAATGCATCAAATCTCCTTGAAGTCACACCCTTTTCCATCCAATTGAATCTTTCCTCAGTTTGAAGAATACTAAGCCACCAATTCATTAATAAGTTGCTTAGAAAAAGGGATAAGACATTTCCAAAACAAAGAGAGACTATAGAGTTGTATGGATGAATGGGTGACGTGGACTCATTGCTTGTTTTATCAAAAGAACCCATATCTTAGCATCAACATTACAAGTTAAAGGTAAAAACCAAACATTAGCAATTAATACCATTACAGTACAATCCACCATCATGAGCACTTATTATACGATGAGTGAGAGTAATTTAAACAAAATGTAATAAAGAAAGAAATAGTAAAAATATTAATGATGGTGTAAAACAAAAACAAGTAAAGATGAAGATGTGTATAACAAAAAAGACAAGAAACTAAGGCTCAGAGTGATTAGCATCGACGACCATCTCCCCCATGACTGAGTTGGAAGGAGGAGATCCGAAATAATGAGCAAGGTTGCCCATTAACAGAGGTAGTGTTAGTACTAGCTGTTTTAGGCTTATGGAAAGGTTTGGTTTGCTGGATGTTGACCAATAATTTCATATTTGGGCTTTCAAGTTTATAGATCATGGCCGCTAAAGGGAAATTTTCATGAATAATATAAGGTCCCTCCCACAGTGTTTAAAATTTAGTTCGTTGTGGCGTATGTGTGGGATTCCAATATAGAACCTTATCTCCTAGTTGGTATTTTACTTTCCTAATCCTTAGGTCATGACATTTTTTGTTAAAGGCCTTGAACAGTTCATTGGATCATAGGACAGCTAATTGATTTTCATCTAGCAAGTTAAGGTTCATTAACCGTTCTTTTTGTGCTAGATTGAGATCAAGGTTAAGGTCACATGCTATAGACAATGTACAGAGATCAACTTGGATAGGAAGTGTTGGGAGTTTACCATACACTAACTCATAGGGAGAATAGCCTATAGGGAGTTTCCACGTGGAGTGGTAAGCCCAAAGAACATCGTTCAATTTGGTGCTCCAATCTCACCTATATTTGCTAATGGTTCATGTCAATATTTTTGTGATCTTCCTATTGGTGACTTTAGCTTGACCATTTGCTTGAGGATGATATGGTGTAGTCAATTTATGCTCAAATCCTAAGCATTGCATTAATTTTCAAAAATTCGCACTCGTAAAATTTGTACCATTATTGGAAATAAGTGCACGAGGCACACCAAACTTGTTTACGATTTGTTATTGAAAAAATCGTGCAACGATAGATGATGTACAATTAGTAATAGCGACTGCTTCTACCAATTTTGTAAAGTAGTTAACAACAACAATGATGTATGCTTTTCCATTGGACATCAGTGTAATAGGCCCCATAAAATCAATTTCCCATATAGGGTTGAGTCCATTGTTGTGGATCCTCCATTCTAGCAATTATTTCCCCATCACGTTGGCAACACTCACAAGATTGGATGAAATGATGAGCATCCCAGAACAATGTAGGCCAATAATATCTTGCAAGCAAGATTTTAATGGTTGTTTGTCTCCCAGCATAATGACCCCCACAAGGGCCCTCATGAGCATCTTAAAGAACTCGCAATTGATTTACATTGGGAACACACCATTGGACCAAGCCATCAAAACAAACCTTATAAAGGTGTCCATTGATTTCCATGAAATATTTGGCTTAGTGAAGAAACTATTGTTTGTTTAAACATCTAGCCCTTGTGGTATTTCTTGTGTGAGAAGATATATAAGAATGCTACTATACCAATTTGTCTCTGTGGTTAATTGATTGTTTACTACACATGCAAAGAGGAGTTCATTAGGGAAGCAGTTAGAGATTGGATATTTGTCCTCTTTGTTGTCCCATCGTAACCAAGATAAATGATCAGCAACAACATTCTCGATGCCTTTATGATCGATTATTGTAAGATCGAACTCTTGTAAGATCACGAGCCATTGTATGATGAGAGGACTCACCATTGGTTTATTCATTAGAAACCAAATTGCACTATGATTTGTGTACAAATATCTTATAGCCTAATACATAGTGCTTAAATTTTTCTAATGTAAACACCACGAACATTAACTCTTTTTCTATTGTGGTGTAGTTGAGCTGTGCACCAGCAATACTTTGACTTGCACAGTGAATGTAATAGGGTCGCTTTTGGTCATCTAACTGTGTAAGTATGGCTCCTAAAGCAAAGTTGGATACATCAGTCATTATGTGGAATGGTTTGGACTAGTCAGGAGCTTGTAGAATGGGTGTTTCTATGAGCTTATGTTTCAAGGTTTGGAAAGCAAACTCACATTCCTTGGTCCATTCAAAGGGTACATCCTTCTTTGTTAGTTCTACCAATGGTTTTGCAATCTTTGAAAAGTTCTCGATGAAGCATCTATAATAGCCAGTATATCCAAGGAATGATCGAATATTTTTTATGGTTTCAGGTTGATGAGTGATTCCTTGGATGACTTTAACCTTTCGAGATCTACCTCTATCCCTTTTTGTGAAATCTTATGCCCTAACACAACGCCTTCTTAGACCATTAAATGGATTTTTTGCCAATTGAGCCTTAAGTTGGTTTCTGCACATCGTTTCAGTACTTTCTCTAATTGGTCCAATGCTTGTTCGAAGTCTGCTCCATAGGTGGAGAAATCATCCATAAAGACCTCCATACCATTCCCTATTTGTTGCTGAAATATACTTAGAACCAAATGTTGAAATGTTGCTAGGGCATTGCACAAGACAAACAGCATATGCCTATATGCAAATGTTTCCCAAGACTTGTGAATGTAGTCTTGGCTTGGTTTTCTGGTGCTATTTGAATTTGATTGTATCCACTGTAACCATCTAGAAAACTATAGTAGTAATGCCCTACAGTGGTATCTAAGACTTGGTCAATGAATGATAATGGGAAATGGTCTTTAAATGTTACCATGTTTAATAGCCTAAAGTTTATACACACCCTCCATTTACCTCCCTTTTTAGGCACAATGACTAATGGACTCACCCATTCACTATCAGCAATGGGGTAGATGAACCTGGCTTTTAGAAGTTGTTCAATTTCTTCTTTAACCACTTTCTTAAGCTTTGGGTTTAGTCACCTTTACGATTATCGTTGAGGCTTCATGGAGGGGTTGGTGTAAATTCTATGTTGGCATATCCTAGGATCTAGTTTGGTTAATTCAAGATATGACCAAGAAAAGGCTTTCGACCATTTATTTACCATCTTCAGTAGTCTTTCTTTTTGTTGAGAAGCGAGCTTAGCGTTAATGATTACCAATTTGCCATTCTAGAGAAATGTATATTCCATGCCAGTGGACAATGGTTTTAATTCGAGGGGCTCTTGCTTAAACTCGTTAGGGACTTTCAACTTCCCCTAGTTGATATTTTCGATGTCAGGACTTGGAAGTTGGTGATGGACTTGCTCTAATGTATCTATGCTATTGATGTAAGCGCAAGTCAAGCTCTTAGCTAGTTCCATGCATATAGTTGAATTACTATCTTGGTCAATTGTCAGCCACTGGGTGCCTTCCTATCTTGTGGCTACTACATATAGGCATCTTTGTATATCTGTTACTTATGCACACTGGTTGCATGTAGGCAGTGTTAAGCATTGTACAAACCAATACTTTTGCAAGCAGTTGCACCCTGTGTCATTGTATGTGATGCATGGAACTTTCTTCTTCTTGATCTTCCCAAATGCATTTTCTTTTGATATCTCCAGGGAAAGATCACATATTCCTAGGTATGCATCAATCGTGCTTAGTCATGCTCTTTCCATTATGATTGGGAAGTCCCCCTTACAGTTGATGACTTGAATCACTAGGAAATCGGCTGGATACAACCACCCACAAACCATGGTGACAATGTCCTCCACTAGTTCTAATGGGACAGTGATGGACTAGTCAGTCAACTTTAAATGAATGTTACTCTTTTTTAGTGGAGACAGGTTCCAGACTTTGTACATTTCTTGAGAGATTAAGTTAACACCATAACCTAAATCCAAAAGAGCTTTGTAAGGCTCATTCTCAGCGATTTGTAGATATATAAGAGGACTTCTAGGATCAGACAATTTCCTAGAAAGATGGCTAGCTTTAATCCAATTTGTAATGGCATGAGTCAACATGACTGTGTGTGTTAGGTGCAATCTTTGATTCGAAGGAAGCTCCGAAGATTCAAATGATGGTGAGGCAATTGGACAGTTAGCCGCTTTTGGCTGTAAGGACTTGGTTGGACTATTAGTTCTAAAGAAAGGTCTCTTCTTTGTGTGGTTGTCTGAACCAATAGTAGGTTGAGGATTGATAGCCCTTGTAGCGTTACGTTGTTATGGCTGGGTAAGAAGCTCACCTTGCATAGTTAGAGCAGGTGGTAATGGAC